>MDKI01178497.1:0-17985 GCA_005239505.1 Nicotiana paniculata | reverse complement strand
AGAGAGAGAGAGAGAGAGAGAGAGAAATATCCTAATAGTATCTTTATATTTTTGAATTTTTCATTTGAATTGAAAGTTTCTTTATTTATTTTTTTTATTTTTTTTTTAAAGTAATTAAATCTCCAACTTGAAACTACTCTCAAACTTGAATGGATAATTTTTATTATATATTTTTATTTTTCTATTATAGCTAATTTTATATATATTTTTTAAATATTTGTAAAATTCCAACTTGAAACTACTCCCCAATTTGAATGTGTAGTTTTTCTTTTCCTTTTTTTATTATATATATCTTCATTTTTTTATTATAGCTAATTTTTTTTTTTAATATATTTGTAAAACTCCAACTTGAAACTACTCCCCATTTGAATGGGTATTTTTTTTTCCTTTTTTTTATTATAGCTAATTATAAGATATCTATATTTACAATTTAAATAGAGTAACCAATTAATTAAAAATTTAAATTCAAAGGTTTTTTAGTTAGAAGGAGAGTAACCAAAACTACTCCCCAACTTTTATAGGTAGTTTTTTTTGTTTTTATTTTTTAATATTTTTGTTTTTTTTACTGTAGCTAATTTAATTTTTTTGATTGTTTTAATTTAAAAATAATTTTAAAACTCCAAATTGAAACTATTCCCCAGTTTGAATGCCACTTGAATAATATTTTGTCTTAACAATGACACTTGACTTCTTGTATTTTTCATTTGAATTGAAAATTATTTTATTTCTTTATTTTCATTTTTATTTTAAAATAATTTTAAAAATCCAAATTGAAACTACTCCTCAATTTGAATGGGTATTTATTTTATTTATATATTTCCGTTTTTTATTATGGCTAGTTTTATTTTTTTGTTTTCTTTTTTATTTTAATATATTTTCAAAACTCCAACTTGAAACTACTCTCCAATTTGAACGGGTAAGAAAAAAGAATTTTGAATTGGCGTTTTTTGTTTTGTTTGTAATTTTAGTTTTTTTATTTTAAAATAATCTAAAGACTCCAACTTGAAACTGCTCTCCAGTTTGAATGGACAAATGTTTTATTTAATTTTCATTTTTATATTATAAAATGTTTTATTTTGTTATTTTATAGATATTTAATTTCAAAAATAATAATCAATAACTAATTAGTAACTACTTATGACATGTGGCTTTTTCTTATGATGCCACTTTGCTCAAGGAGAGGGCTTTATCCTCTCCTTTTAATAATATAATATAGATATAGATTTTAAAATAATTTTAAAACTCCAAATTGAAACTACTCCTCAATTTGAATGGGTAAGAAAAAAGAAATTTTGAATTGGCGGTTTTTGTTTTGTTTGTAATTTTAGTTTTTTTATTTTAAAATAATCTAAAGACTCCAACTTGAAACTACTCCCCAGTTTGAATGGACAAATTTTTTATTTAATTTTTGTTTTTATATTATAAAATATTTTATTTTGTTATTTTATAGATATTTAATTTCAAAAATAATAATAAATAACTAATTATTAACTAACTAACTAATTAGTAACTACCTATGTCATGTGGCTTTTTCTTATGATGCCACTTGGCTCAAGGAGAGGGCTTTATCCTCTCCTATTATTTTTTTAATAATATATAGATATAGATATAGATTATAAATATACTATAAAATAAGGGGAAAAGCTGGCAAACACTTTAAGCCTTGTCAGTGTATATACATTCTCTTTTTTTTGGTAATGAAAGATAATATTCATTAAAGAAAAGTACATATTACACACATATTACAGCATATTATATACTACAGAGTACATTATCCAGCCAAAAACATAGGGAGCAAAGCTGGGAGTTCTACTAGGGTACTTTCTATTACATGTTGTTGCATGGGTGTATTTCGATGATTTTGCAAAAGACAAAAGGAAGGTGCCGGTCTCCCCACTAACGCTGGTGAGATATTTCTGTGGGAGCCTTCGCCCATTTGGTCACCATGCAGTTGTTTTGTGACAAAATCAGGTACTTTATAATATAGTGTGTTGCGGACTGTTGAAGACGACTCCAAAAGGTGGTGTGCCAGTCTGCCCGCTACTTTGTTCTGCTCCCTATAGATATGTTTGACCTGTGGATTACAGATGAACAAGGACGCACCTGCAGTCATTTATTAAATCAAAGTGAACATCGTTAGGATTTTACAGTAAAGTGATAATCTCAGTGGAGTCCACTTCCACCTCCAGTGGTGTAAATCTGTGTGTAAGAGCTATCTGCAAACCATATAATAGAGCCAGAAGTTCAATTTGAATTGGAGTTGCAGCAAAGATGGTCCCAGAAAATCCTTGTTTCCAATATCCTAATGAGTCTCTAATTATGCCTCCGTATCCTGAGAGTTGTGAACGCAAAGTGGTAGCTCCATCAGTATTTAGTTTAAGTAAGGGTAAAGATAGAGGCTCCCATTTAATGTACATTGGAATTTTATGCTCTTGTGACTTTGAGCGATTAGGCCAAGATAGAGGAATTCATGTACGGAATTTAGAAGAGATACCAAGTGGACATATCCAGTTGTATGATTGAAGGTCTTATTGTTACGATTCTTCCACAAGTGCAAAGTGTGAAAGGAATTAAGGTTGGTAGCGGAAGTGGTTGTACCGGTGGTGTTTTTGCTGTTGTGATGAAAGAATGGAGCCATGCATTCGCTTGGGAGTACCTTATAGGAAGTTGTGGTATGTTTATTTTTAGTTGATTACGGGGGTAATGGCTAATTGGCATTCAAAGAATATGTGAGCTGTTGTTTTGCATACTGGGCAATTCATGGAAGGCACTATATTCAGGTGGTAAAGATATGAGGTTGTTGGAAGTCGATTGTGGAGTAGTAGCCAAAGGAAGTTAGAAATTTTTGGAGGTAGTTTTAACTTCCATAGCCATTTGAAATTTTGCATACTTTGGGAGAAGTGTATGTTAGGAGTATTTAGTGAATTATAGAGAGATTGCACGGTGAATTTTCCATCTTGTGTTAGCCCCCATATAATACGATCATAAGCTTGTTTATTGAGGGGGAAGTAAGTGCTAATAAAAGTTTCTAAGATGGAATCCGGAATGGCATATGATAGGGAAGAGAAATTCCAAGAATTATTTGTGCGTTGAGAAGAAACAGTTGCACATACTTCATGTTCGAGTAGTGGACCTTGCAGTAATTGTCTCAATGTGGTGTTTGGTTTAAACCAAGCATCATGCAAAAAATTAATATTTGAACCATTCCTTGGCCTCCATAATAGACCCTGTTGACAATGGTGCCATCCTTGTATGATATTCCTCCAAGTAGTTGATTGAGTGGAGCGTGGTGACCCAGTATTTGCATATTTAGAAATTATAACGGAGGCCCAAAATGATTTTGGATTTTGGAGAAGTCTCCATGCAGTGCTGGCGAGTAAGGAGCTATTTTTTACCTTAAAATTAGGAATACCTAGGCCCCCTATATTTTTTGCCATTGTAATACTATCCCATTTTATAAGATGTTATTTTTTAATTGAAGTGGTAGACCCCATAGGAAATTTTTTTGGTATTGATCTAATCTATGGAGGGTACTAGAAGGCAGTTTTGTAAGCTGCATGACATGGTTTGGGAGAGAATTGAGGGTTGATTTTATTAAGGTAATTCTGCCAGCTTTGAAGAGGAATTTTGTCTTCCAACCGGCAAGGCGTGTTTTGAAATTATCAATTATCAATTAGAAATTCATAATCTCTTGGACTGGAACAGGAGGACGATATAAGAAATCCCAAATATTTTCCAAAGGTAATGTCGTACAAGAGTTTTATCCGTATTTGTCGTGTTTTTAGAAAAAAAGATTTTAGATTTTTGGAAGTTAATTTTTTGGCCTGAGTGAGTAGTGAAGTAATTAATATGATCAACTATAGTGTAACAAGATTTAGTACTAATTTTGGTAGTAAGGATTATATTGTCGGCAAACAGTAAGTGTGAAATTGGTGGTCCGTTGTTAGATAGTTTGATTGGGTCCCAAGTAGTGTAATAAACCGCAACGTTAATACTTCTTGATAGCATTTTCATGCATAGTAGAAAGAGATACGGAGATAAATGATCTCATTGTCTAAGGCCGCATGACGGAGTGAAGTACGAAGTGGGTGATCCATTGATAAGTATGGAGATGAATGAAGTAGAAATACATGACATTATAAGGTTAATAAGTGGTTGCATAAAATGGAAAAAGATGAGTGCACTCCGTATAAAAGACCATTCCATTCGATCAAACGCCTTTTCGAGGTCTAATTTAATTAAAGCAAGACCATGTTTGCCCTTTGTTTGAGTAAAATGTTTGAGTATCTCTTGGACAATAATTGTGTTATCAGTAGCCCTCCTGGATTTTAGGAAGCTGGATTGAGTTGGCCCTATTATACGTGACAGGTAAGTCTTGATACAATTGACGATTATTTTAGTAATTACTTTATAAATGGTATTGCAAAGGTTAATAGGGGGATAATGGGTTAGCATGGAAGCAGTTTGTAGCTTTGTAATTAGACATAAATATGTTTTATTGATGTCCTCAGGGATACTTTGCATAGTAAAGATCTGATGACATAATGTGAGCACTGATTCCTGCACCTCGGGCCAGTAATGTTGAAAAAAATGGGGGTGAAGGCCATCTGGCCCAGGGGCTTTGTAAGGTTTAAAGGATTTAATGGAAGTCACAATTTAAAAGTTTGTGAGTGGTTTAATAAGATCAGTTGCCATGAAAGAAGTCAAAATTCCATAATTGTTTGTGAAGGATTTGTGAGGGACTGAACATAAAGAGGTTGTGAACAAGCTGGCATAGTATTTTACGACAGAAGAATGGATGTATTCAGAATCAAAATGCCAATTTCCTGATTCATCTTTCAAGGCATTGATTTTATTTTTCCTTCTTCGATGGAGAGTAGTTAGATGGAAAAACCTTGTATTTGCATCACCATCATTAAGTCAATTTATGCGTGATTTTAGTTTCCAAAAGTCTTCCTCTAGTTTTAGGATATTATTAAAATCTTTGATTAAGTCTCTTTCAAGACTTTGTAGGAAGTAGCTTGTAGGGTAATGTATGAATTTGAATAGAGGAGATTTCTTTTTCTTCTAAAAATATTACCAAAAATGGTTGCATTCCAATGTTGGATATCAATTTGGAATTGGTGAATTGTTGGAAGGAGGCAGTGGTTATTTTGTCTCCACATGTCAGCTATTAGTGGTCTTAGCGTAGGGTGGGTACTCCAAATACTTTCAAAACGAAAAGGCTTAGTAGTAATTGGAGTTGTTGGTAATAGACTAAGTAGTAAAGGACAGTGATTGGAGTGTGTACGAGAAAGGTGGCGAACTTTGGCTTCTTGGAATAAATTAATCCAAGAATAGTTTGCCAGTAACCGATCAAGACGTTCCAATATAGAGTGTTGGTGATGACGATTATTCGTCCATGTAAATTTACTACCACAATATTCTAGATCTAAGAGTTTGCATGCATTTAAACAACTAATAAAATTATCAATTCTATTATTAGATACACAATGGCCTCCAAATTTTTCATTTGCTCGTGTGACTTCATTGAAGTCACCTCCTATTAACCAAGGGCCATTATAAGTCGTTGCTAAGCATTTTAAATTTTTCCATAACAGTTGTCTTCCATGCAAATTAGAACTTGCATAAATAGCAGAAAATAGAAAAGATTTAGCTAAAGTACGTACCTCGATCATGCACTGTAACTCTTGATTTGTTAGGGCCACTTCCTCTAGTTTTAAAGTGTGATTATCCCAAAAGATAGATATTCCTCCTACATTGTTGTGATCTGCCCCTACTGATGCTAAACCCGTGAAGTTAAAGTCATCTCTTAAGTGAGTGTGATATGGTAAGTGTGTTTCCAAGAGAACCACTAAGGAGGGATGATGGTAATCTAATAATGACCGAAAATTACGCCGAAATTCTTGTGACCGTGCCCCACGACAGTTCCAAACCAAGAAATTCATAAGAGAAGTGGAGGTTGAGTTGGGATGAGTCCTAGGAACTGTGTGAGCTCCTGGAATCAGAGTCGGAATGACTACTAGAGCAAACTTGTCCACATATGGATTTATAGTTGGACGAAGTTTGAGAAGGCATTTTTTGAGAGTTGGTGGACAGTTCAAATATATCTTTTTTTGATATTGCTCCTTGAGGACCAAGACCTGGGCTTCTGATAGGTCTAGAAGGTCCGTGCGAGACTCCCTTAATTCTTCTGCTAACGCTGATATTTCATGCTGGGTCATGCCTAGTGGGATTTCCTGAGTGGGGGGTGCTAGGTGGAGCTCTAGTGGACTGGTCGGAGAGATTGGAGGGAAGTACTCTGGTAGATGGAGAGGGGGAGGAGGTGGAAGTTGCATGGGGTTGTAAAAGATTGTGTGTTGGTGAATCCATAAGATGGGAGTCTGTGTTGGAGACTGTAGAGGATAGAAAGGGATGCCCCCCTGAGTTTGTGGCATCCGAGGAGAGATTGGTGGTGGATTCGACCAAGCAAGGGATTGAGGGACCTGTGTGAATGCTTCCCAGCCTACCTACATCCCTTCCAGAACTATTTGTGTGATATCGAAAGGGTTCTGTATCATGACCAAGTATTATTGGTTGTTGATCATCAACAGAAGGTAAGTGCATGGCCCAATAGACCCATTTCTAGCCATGATTGTGGTTGTGGAGGAGGAGGGTAAGGAGTTTGGATGTGTAAATTTGATGGTATGGAGGTTGATGGAGGAGGTTTTGTGATTGCATTGTTGGTTGCAAAGGTGTTTGAATTGGCAGAAGGTACTGGAACGGTGGATGTGGAGTGTGATGGATGTGAGTGTGTGTGTATGGACAATTTTGGTGGTTTGGAATTTGAAGAGGTTTTAATTGAAGCTATAGGGTATGTTGCATGTGTGTCTTGGTTAGATATTGGAAAGGAATTTTGTGGGTCAGAATTTCTAGTTTGGGGCGATTCGAGATGGAGTGGGCTATTGGGTGATAGAGGAGGTATAGGAACATAATCATTGTGGTCTTTGGGAATTGGTAAGATTTGTGGTGTTGTAGAAGGGCTTTGATGTGGTGGGCTGTTAGGAATATTTGTGGGCTGGGAAGTAGCCGTGTGGAAATCTGAATGGTTGAGTGGATCCACGTGGATGATTGTGTGGAGATTTGGTGAATTGGAAGAGTAACATGCATGCATGTCATTAGGAGGTGGAGTATAAGATGATGTATTGGGTTTGTTGTGAAGTAACGGTGGGTGTAATAAAGCTTGTTCATTGCTATTAGATATTATTAATGAAGTTGGGTTAACCAAAATAGCCTTATTAGAAGGTGTTAAGAAATTATTATTAGTGGCATGTGATTTGTTAGAAATCGTACCTGGGTTTTCCACTGGTGTCACCGCCTTACCTGTGGTCACGACACGTGTCTTGGCCGGAGTGGTTGCATGGATTGGTTGCCAATCACATTGAGGAGGATCTATGAGAGTGGAAGAAGTAGATTTGCTCTCTGATTTTGGAGTATTTCGTGCATGAGTGGGAGATCGTCGACTTGTGAAAGTCACTGTTTTCCATTCCTCATGGACTGTCTCAGTCAGTGCTGGGACAGATGTAGTAGGGTGGAAATTAGTATTTGGAGAAGCAGGTGTGTTTGGGTTGTATGACGTTTGGTGGGTTATTGAAGAAGAAGGAAGAAAAGAAATGGATGAAGGGCAAGTTACTGTTTTGTGGCCCAAACAGCCGCAACTTGTGCATAATAAGTTAAGACCTTCATACCAAATAGTTTGGCAATGGTTTCCTATATAGACATGAGTTTTAAGAGGTTTTTCAATAGGAACTTCAGTGCATATTCGTGCATAACGACCTCTTGATGTAGAAGATGTGCAATTGTCCACTTTGAGTAGCTTCCCAATTTTTTGACCAACCTTTTGTAGGATTTTCATGTCGTAAAATTCGGTGGGGAGTTCAGGAAGTCGAAGCCAAATTACTGAATAAGATAGTTGTGTTGTTGATGCAGTAAATTTAGGCTCCCATCGCCTCACAGTGAGAAAATGATTGAACACAAACCATGGCCCATCATGAAGAGCATGATTCATGTTTTCTTCTTTTGTAAATTTAATTAAGTAGAAATCAGAACCCAAATCTATAACGTTTAGAGGTTCAGTGGGTTGCCATAAGGTTTTTAGTTTCATTTGAAGGAGCTGGTGCCCTACCTTCTTGCCAAAAACCTTAATTATGATCGAGAATTTCCAAGGTAGGTATATTCTAGATTTATCAGAAGAGGAAATAGGGATAAACCGAGTTAATGGAGTTTGAACTCTCATCCGTAAGGTCCAGGTCGCTATTAGAGCTATCGTGGTTCAAAGAAGATTGAGACACTAGGTTGTTGGATAACAGGATGTGTTTGTAAGATAGAGGTTTTTGTAGGAGAGTTGTTATTGTCGATTTGCATAAAACTTAGATCGGGAAAATCCATGATTGAAGGTGGTTTATCCATGTCTAAGGTGAGAAGAAGTAGAGAGAATTTTTAGTCATCCTTCCATAATACCGAGTTACTTTTTGTTTTATGAGTTGTCTTATATAGATTCTCACGTCAAAATATTCAAGTCTTGCGTCTTGTGATGTATTTTAATATTCAAAGATTTATGGTGCTTAAATTATTCTGATAATTGTATGTATAGTACTGTTGCACTTTACATTGCTCATGTGCTTAGATTATTATCTTGATAGTGATAGTATGTATCTGTTTCTATTTACGTACAATTATTATTTAAGAAAAAATTATGCTCATAAGGCAAAAGTTTATTGCATTATGTATTTAGCAATAAATGTTGAATAAACTTTAGATTTAATATCATAATTTTATTTAATTAAGACTTAGCCACAGCAACCTTGATTAACTAAAATTATTTATTATGTTTGAATCACGTAAGGATATTAAAGATCAGTGTCTAAGTGATCTAAAATTTATTTGATTAGAGAGTTGTCGCAGCATTTTAGTCAAATAAAATATAAGGATAAAGATCACATAATGAAATTTAGACAATAAGCTTGTGGTTAATTATGCACAATATAATAACTTAAGAACCTTTATTATATTTTGCGTAATTAATTAAGATAAAACATTAAATACTTTTTCGTAATTACCTACATGGATTATGGATTAGAATTTGATAGTTTTATTAATGGATAGAATATCACTATAGTAATAAAATTGATAATTCTATCATAAGGAATGAAGCTAATTGAATAAAAAATTTAGTCTACAGGCAATTTTATGTCACTAGATTCAATTTTACACGGTTTCAATCGGTGAATCATGATATATTTTTATTTGCCTCAAATTTATGTTAAGTATATATATTTTTTGCAATTATGCAACCTGCGACTTATCTGATATCTGTGATATTTCTGAACTTAATGGTGAGAATTATAAGATTTGGAAGGAGAGAATTCTTCTTCACTTAGGGTGCATGGACATTGATTACGCTATTATGAAGGATGAACCACATATTACTGAAACCAGCACTCCAGCTGAAATTGCTCTTCATGAACAATGTTGCGCCATGTTCATCAAGACCAAAATTGTTGTTGGTATTCGTGGTTCTATCAAACAGTATACCAATGTCAGGGCATTACTGAAGGCTATTGATGAACAATTAGATACTTCAGATAAGGCACTTGCCAGCACCTTAATTATGAAATTCTCATCTATGAAGCTCACTAGTGTGAGAGGTGTGCGTGAGCACATTATGAAAATGCGAGACTTAACGGCTCAAATAAAAACTCTTGAGGTTGAAACGCTGAAACTTTCCTTGTGCACTATATATTAAACTCTCTTCCACAACAGTATGCTCCCTATAAGATCTCTTATAACACGCATAAGGATAAATGGTCTATTAATGAACTTCTGACCATGTGTGTTCAAGAGGAGGGTCGATTGTTGATGGAAACAAGAGAAAGTGCATTCGTGGCTACTCAAGGAAAGAGGACGCATCAAGCCAACAAGAAGGGAAAAGGAAAGGTACCCCCGAAACTAACACCAAAAAAGAATCCTTGTGTTTCTTCTGTAGAAAGAAGGGTCACATGAAGAAGGATTGCGTCAAGTTTCAGAAATGGCTTGAGAAGAAAGGTAATTCAATCTCTCCTGTAACTTATGAAGCTAATATGGTTGATGTTAATCATAACACATGGTGGATTGATTCTGGTTCTACAATCCATATTACAAATTCCTTGAAGGGATTAAGAAACTTGCGGAAGCCAGTAGGAGCTGAGCGAAGCATCTATTCTGGAAATAAGATGCAATCACATGTGAAGGCTATTGGGACATGTGTTTTAGTTCTTAGTAGTGGTTTCATTTTGAAATTAGAAAGGACCATTTATGTTCCTAGTTTTTCTAGGAATTTAATATCAGTTTCAAGACTTGTACCCTTTGGTTATTCCTTCAACTTTTCAAAAAGTTATATCAATCTACTTTATAAATCTAAAGTTGTCGATAATGGTACATTGTCTGATGGTCTTTTCTCTCTTAATTTACAAAATGATGCCATTCATAATGTTATGCATGTTCAAGCTGGTACTAAAAGATGTGTTATGAATTAAGATTCCTCTATTTTGTGGCACCGGAGATTAGGACACATCTCCATAGATAGAATTAAGAGATTAGTGAATGATGGAGTACTTAGTGCTCTAGATATTACTGATTTTGATACTTGTGTGGACTACATTAAAGGCAAGCAGACCAACAATTCAAAGAAAGGTGTCACGAGGAGTTCAACCATATTAGAAATCATACATACTGATATATATTGTCCATACATGGACACATATGGCCAGAAATACGTAATCACCTTTATAGATGATTACTCCCGATACATGTATCTCTACATGCTTCATAATAAAAGCGAAGCATTAGAAGCCTTTAAATTTTTTAAGGCTGAATTAGAGAAACAATGCAGAAAGCAAATTAAAATTGTGAGATCTGATAGAGGTGGTGAGTATTATGGTAGATACGCTGAGGACGGCCAAGCACAATGTCCTTTTGCTAAGGTTCTTCAAGAAAATAGTATTGTTCCCCAATACACTATGCCTGGTTCTCCAAATCAAAATAGTGTAGCGGAAAGAAGAAACCGAACTTTCATGGACATGATACAAAGTATGTTGAGTAGCTCTAAGATACCTAAGTCCTTGTGGATTGAAGCTCTTAAAACAAAAGTGTATATATTAAATCGAGTTCCGACCAAGGGTGTCCAAAAGACACCTTTTGAGTTATTTAAAGGTTGAAAATCGAGTTTGCGACATATACGCGTATGGGGATGCCTGTATGAAGTTAGAGTACATAATCCACAAGAAAAGAAACTGGATCCGAGGATCATTAGTGGGTATTTCAATGGATATGCCGAAAGGTCTAAAGGATACAGATTTTATTGTCCATCTCACAACACTAGAATTGTGGAATCAAGAAATGCAAAATTTCTTGAGAATGACTTGATCAGCGGGAATGATCAATTTCAGAATATAGTATCTGTAAATAACAACTTTCCACTTCAAGTGAGAGACTGATTATTGTACACAACACCTCAAGTTCAATTAGGTGTTGAGCACCCAGTAATTGAGATTCCACAAGCTGATGAGAATATTCAGTAGATCAAGTTGTTCAAGAGATTCCTGAAATTATTGAACAACCAGTTGAGCAACATGATCCTCTGGAAAATGTTGATATAACATTAAGAAGATATACTAGAGAAAGAAAATCAGCAATTTTTAGTGACTATGTTGTGTATATATAAGAATTTGACATTGGAGTCGAAAATGATCCTGAGTCTTTTTCACAAGCTATAAGTTGTAAAGAATCAGAATTGTGGTACAATGCCATGAAAGAAGAGATGAACTCCATGAAGAGTAACGAGGTATGTGATCTTGTCGAGTTGCCTAATAGTGTAAAATCCATTGGATGTAAATGGGTCTTCAAAACTAAAAAAGACTCATTAGGCAACATAGAAAGATATAAAGCAAGACTCGTTGCTAAAGGATTCACTCAAAAGGAAGGAATCGGTTATACAGAGACTTTTTCTCCTGTATCTAAGAAAGATTCCTTGCGCATAATGTTGTCATTAGTATCCCATTTTGATTTAGAATTGCAACAAATGGATGTGAAAACTGCATTTCTCAATGGTGATCTAGAAGAAGAGGTTTATATGAAACAACCCAAAGGATTCTCTTCTAGTAATGGTAAGCACTTGGTATGCAAGCTAAAGAAATCCATATATGGATTGAAACAAGCCTCACGTTAATGATATTTAAAATTTCATGATGTTATCTCTTCATTTGGCTTTGTTGAAAATATTATGGATCAATGTATATACCAGAATATCAGTGGGAGTAAAAAAAAATTTCTAATCCTATATGTGGATGATATTCTTCTTGCAGCTAATGATAAGGGAATGCTATATGAGGTGAAACAATTTCTCTCCAAAATTTTGATATGAAAGATATGGGTGATGTGTCTTATGTTATTGGCATTAAGATTCATCGAGATAAGCGTCGAGGTATTTTAGGTTTATCTTAAGAAACCTATATCAACAAATTTTTAGAGAGGTTTCGGATGAAGGGTTGTTCACCAAGTGTAGCTCCCATAGTGAAGTGTGACAAGTTCAATTTGAACTAGTGCCCGAAGAACGACCTTGAGAGGGAACAAATGAAAAACATTCCATATGCTTCTGTTGTTGGAAGCTTAATGTATGCTCAGGTTTGCACTAGACCTGATATTGCATTTATTGTTGGAATTTTGGGAAGATATTAGAGTAACCCAGATCTTGACCACTGGAGAGCTACAAAGAAAGTCTTAATATACCTTCAAGGGACAAAAGACTACATGTTTATGTACAAACGAGCAGATAATTTGGAGGTAATTGGCTACTCTGATTCAGATTTTGCTGGATGTATTGATTCACGCAAATCAACATCAGGATATATTTTCATGTTAGTCGGGGGAGCCATATCTTGGAGGAGTGTCAAACAGACTCTAACTGCTACTTCCACTATGGAGGCTGAGTTTGTTTCTTGTTTTGAGGCTACCTCACATGGTGTATGGTTGAAGAGTTTCATTTCTGGGCTTAGAATTGTCAATTCGATCTCTAGGCCATTGAGGATATATTGTGACAATTCAGCTGTTGTCTTTACGGCTAAGAATAACAAAAGTTGGAGTCGAAGCAAGCATATCGACATTAAGTATCTAGCCATAAGAGAACGTGTTAAAGATAAAAAAAATGGCCATTGAGCACATTAGCACCGAGTTGATGTTAGTTGATCCTTTAACTAAAGGCGTGCCACCGCAAAAATTTAAGGATCAATTAGTTACGATGGGACTTGGTTCCGCTATGTAAATTTCGTTGTGACAACGATATTTATGAAACTTTATTATTGTATGAAATTTCTCATATTGTTATTATATACACATTCATTTATTTTGAGAAATATTACTAAAGTATGGACCTAGAATAAACATTTACTTCATTCATTAAGAATTATGGGCTAAATTTTAGAGGCATAATGCATCGTGATACAGGAAAGATACTACTCACTCATAGAGAAACTATCACCATGATTCATGTGTTATGATTCTCTCTAAAATATATTTTGGGCATCTTGTATATGGATAAAGTGGGATAATGTAGGAAACGTTCTTTTACATTGAACGTTTCAGAAGGTGGTCCATTTAATTTGGACTAATTAGAACTCCCTTCTTCAATTCCTTCTTTAATTTATGTAACTGTCCAAGTTGTGAAGAAAATCCTGCTCATTTATGTGACTGTTTCAAATATATATATATATATATATATATATATATATATATATATATATATATATATATATATATATATATATATATATGACATATCTGGTTGGGTCCCTAAGCACAAATTTCCTTCTCCATTAACTACACCATTATAGTGAGGATTTTCGAGTGCTTAGAAGATTCACCGGAGTATAAAACAAACACTGCCGGCAAAACCGCAACAATGGCCAGAGGTATGTCCTATATTTATTTCCGCTATGCACTACTCTAACAAGACCCATGTGTACAGGTAAGAGGCTATCGGGCCCCGTAAACTTCGGATGAAATTCTGTATATATATACGTATATACCTTAAAATGGTTAATTTAAAGTAGTTGGCACCCTGAACACTAAAAGCCTTTATGGGGTATTGGTTGAACAGAATAATGTACTCCGCCACGTAAAAATTCTGGGTCTGTCTCTGCTTGTACTATCACATATATTTCTATTTCTATTATATAGAAAAGGAAAGATGGTCGACCAAGGGCATATATGTCATTTCAAAAAAATCCTACATTGTTTGCAATTCTTAAATGCAAACTATCATTAATACACATGAGATACACATTCTCATAACTACAACACTTCTTTAAATATTACTACATGTTGATTAGACTACTTGTATGGAGAGTACAACACTTCTTAAATGTTACTACATGTTGATTAGACTACTTGTATGGAGAGTACTGCATGCAACTAATCATTTGAAACGTTTATTTTTCTCAGTTGGTAAAATTATTAATTTTGGTTTTGTCACTAGAAGTTTTCACAGAGAAAGTAAACTTAATTTTTTAAATAATAGTGCAACAAAAGGAAATATTGATAAATAATTACAAAATTTTCGTATTTACCAGTATTGTTTTAAAGTAATTTAAAAATTAAAATTAAAAGGTTTTCATCTATCTGTCACGACCCAAATTCCCAATCCACGGGATCGTGATGGCGCATAACACTATACTTGCTAGGCAAGCCAATGTTAGAAATTTATTTAACCATTTTCCGTTTAATATTTACTTAAACACAATCAGACAATTTCAAATAAACTAAATCTAATAATTTCCAATAAATGACTCCATTAATAATAATAATAATAATAATAATAATAATAATAATAATAATAATAATAATAATAATAATAACCGAATAAATAAGCCGAACCTCGAACTAAATATATATAACTAAGCCTACCCAGGGTCTGGTGTCACAATTCACGAACTACTAAGAATACTACAAATAATGGTCTGAAAGAATATATCTCTGTTCTGAAAGAAATGAAACAACGTCATATAAAGTAAAGAGAAGACTCCAGGAATCTGCGGACGCCAGCAAATCTACCTCGTGTCTCCGAACGAAAATGCGCAGCTACTAAAATCTTCTAACTCTGGCCGGTATCTGGATCTGCACAAAAGAGTGCCAAATGTAGCATCAGTACAACCGATCCCATATACTGAGTACGTGCCGAGCCTAACCTCGACGAAGTAGGTGACGAGGCTACGGCGGGCATTTACAATATAACCTGTGAACAATATATAATAAAGCAAGAAATAAAGAATAATACTAAACTCGATAACCAGTAACTTGCAACAGTAAATAAAAACAACTCAGATAACTCTTTTCAGATATCAACTATAATCAACTCCTCAAAATTTCCAAGTTTCAATTTAAATCACAATAAAAATCAGAGTATGAAAACCTTTTTAATAAAATCGGAGTTATCCAAATCCTTATTTTTGAAAATCAGTAAAATATAATTATTCTCCCTTATCGCTCCTTGTTGCGGCGCCCAACCCGCTCCCACCTGTCCACCCTTATTGCTCCTCCCTATATATATATATATCACCCTTATTTCTCCTGTTGCAGCGTGTAACCCGGTCCCACCTGTCCGCCTTTATCACTCCTTGTTGCGGCGTAAAACCCTCTCCCACCAGACATATCATATCAATTTATTTATAAAAACTTTCACAATTCAGGCCAAGCCTCTCACAACATTTTTTTGTATCAACAATTGTAAACAAAAGCTATCAAACTCATAAACTTCATCAATTATCATTTCACAACGAAACCAACCGAAAATTTTATACATATCGTAACGCTGACATCCAGCTCAATCCTTATGTAACATAACAAAACCAAGAGAACATCCAACACTTCCAAAGTACTTGAAACAATACTTAACACTAAGTTAATGAATCCAAATCAACATATAAACATCAATGATCATGAAACAATTAAGCCCGGAAGCAAATAATTGGAAACGGGGAAAAGGGTCATGTTAAGCAGATAATTTGGGGGTGCGTAGATACTCGTCACCTCACCTATACACCACACACATGAAATTTTACATAGCAATTAAGTTGGGGATTCCTATTCCCTCAAGTCAAGGTTAAACCAAGTACTTACCTCAAATTCGCAGGCCTCTCACTGCTCAATTACCGCTTTTCCTTTCGAATTTACCTCTAACCCGCTCGAATCTAATCATAATTAGTTTAATATCATTAATTTATGCTAAAGGAACTAACTTTATTGAAAAATCGTTGTTTTCCTAAGTTTTCTCAAAAAAAGTTAAAACCCGACCCCGGGCCCGCTTTGTCCAAACTCGAGATTCAGACCAAATTACGTTTATCCATTAACCCCGAGCCCGAATATGCAATTAGTTTCTAAATCCGTCCCCAATTCGAGGTCAAAATTCAGTTTTTACAAAATTCTCTAATGCTACCCAAACCCTTAATTTCTACCATGTCCGACTCGGACTCCTAAGTAGCTGCCTCAATGGGCTGACCCCTCCACTGCACTCGAACTGAAGGGTAACTCTTTGATCTCAACTGACAAACCTATCGGTATAGAATGGCTACCGGCTCATCCTCATAAGTCAAATCTTTGTCCAATTGGACATAGATGAAATCTAACACGTGGGACGGGTAGCCATGATATTTTCGGAGCATAGATACATGAAATACCGGATGAACTGAGGATAACCCTGGAGGCAACGCAAGTCTATAAGCTACCTCCCCCACTCTATCAAGAATATCAATTGGCCCGATATACCTACGACTCAACTTATCCTTCTTTCCAAATCTCATAACACCCTTCATGGGTGATACCCGAAGCTGTATAATCTTGACCTTATCTAAGGCCTCTTGAACTAAGTCTGTACCCAATAACCGAGCCTCTCCCGGCTCAAACCACCCAACTAGCGATCTACATCATCTACCATATAATGCCTCATAAGGAGCCATCTGAATGCTCGACTGATAACTAATATTATAGGCAAACTCCGCTAATGGCAAGAATTGATCCCAAGAACCTCCAAATTCAATAGCACAAGCACGGATCATATCCTCCAAGATATGAATGGTATGCTCGGACTACTCGTCTGACTGCAGATGAAATGTTGTGCTCAACTCAACTCGGGTACCCAACTCTCGCTGAACTGCGCTCCAAAGGTGTGAGGTAAATTGCGTACCTCGATCAGAAATGATAGACACGGGCACACCGTGAAGGCAAACAATCTCTCGAACATATATCTCTGCCAACCGCTCCAAAGTGTAAGTACTTTCCACTGGAATGAAATGTGATGATTTAGTCAGCCTATCCACCATAACCCGAACGGCGTCAAACTTCCTCTAAGTTCGTGGGAGTCCAACAATGAAGTCCATAGTGATACGCTCCCACTTCCACTTAGGAATCTTTATATGCTGAAGTAAACCACCGGGTCTCTAATGCTCATATTCACCTGTTGGCAATTCAAACAACGAGCCACATAAGCAACAATATCCTTTTTCATCCTTCGCCACCAGTAGTGTTGTCGCAGGTCTTGGCACATCTTCGCAGCACCCGGGTGAATAGAATACTTAGAACTGTGAGCTTCTTCAAGAATCAACTCACGAAGGCCATCAACATTAGGCACACATATACGACCCTGCATCCTCAAAACACCATCATCTCCAACTGTAACCTTCTTGGCACCACCGTGCCGAACGGTGTCCCTAAGGAAAATCAAATGCGGGCCATCATCCTGCCGATCTATGATACACTCAAATAAAGAAGACCGAGCGATTGTACAAGCTAGAACATGGCTGGGCGAAATATCAAACCTCATGAACTGATTAGCCAAAGTCTGAATGTCTGAAGCTAATGGTGTGAACAACTATTTTTTGACCACACCCAAATTCTATACTATTTTTTGCTATAAATATT
>ML328425.1:0-10995 GCA_005239505.1 Nicotiana paniculata | reverse complement strand
TGTTGTCTTTGATGAAACTAACATTCTTGCTGAGAGACAGGAACCTGAAGATGAGGAGCTTGTACTGGTAAGAAGCAGTGATCATACTGAAGCAAGCATGAAAGGTGGACCAGGTTCAACTACCCCAAGCATCATGACAGGGGGAATTCAACATATGCAACCTGGCCCTGATCCTGCTCTACAGCAACAAGACATCATGGAATCATCTAAGAATGAACAACTGGTACTTAAGCCACACAAATATCAGAGTTCTCACCCTCTTGAGAACATCATAACAAATTTGGCATCTGGAATCAAAACAAGATCATCATTGGAAAATTTGTGTGCGTTTGATGCCTTTCTATCCATGATCGAACCAAAGAACATTGGGGAAGCGCTACAAGATGCTGATTAGGTAAATGCCATGCAAGAAGAGCTGAATCAGTTTGAAAGAAGTCAAGTATGGCACTTGGTACCCAGGCCGCTAGATAGATCTGTAATTGGCACCAAGTGGGTTNNAACTGTTACAAGGAATAAGGCAAGATTAGTTGTTCAAGGATATATTCAAGAAGAAGGAATTGACTATGATGAGACCTTTGCCCCTGTGGCAAGCCTGGAGGCAACTAGACTTCTTATAGCATTTGCTGCACACATGGAATTCACTCTTCATCAGATGGATGTTAAGAGTGACTTTTTAAATGGCTATCTGAAGGAAGATGTATTCGTCAAGCAGCCTCCAGGTTTTGAAAGCAAGGAGTCACCTGACCACATATTCAAACTCGACAAGGCTCTATATGGTCTCAAACAGGCACCAAGAGCATGGTACGAACGATTATCAAAATTCCTGCTAGAACATGGGTACAAACGAGGCAAAATTGATAGTACCTTGTTCTTAAGGGAAAAGGGTAATGATCTCCTGGTTGTGAAAATATATGTGGATGATATCATATTTGGAGCGACTTCTGAAAAATTGAGCAAGGAATTTGCTATGCTAATGGGAAGTGACTTTGAGATGAGTATGACGGGTGAGCTAAACTTTTTCTTAGGCTTGCAAATTAAGCAAAACCCAAATGGAACAATGATCCACCAACAAAAGTATGTGAAAGAATTGCTCAAGAAGTTTAAAATGGAAGACTCAAAAGAAATAGACACTCCCATAGCCACAACTACAAAATTGAATGTGGATGAACCTGGTTCATCTGTTGATCAGAAGCTATATAGAGGGATGATTGGGTCTCTTTTGTATCTCGCTACCAGTAGACCTGATATTGTGTTCAGCGTGGGATTGTGTGCTAGGTTTCAGGAAAATCCAAAGGAGTCCCACTTCACTACAGTAAAGAGAATCTTGAGTTTTTTGAAAGGCACCACTGATTTATGCCTTTGGTATCCTAAAGGTAGTAATTTCGACTTTGTAGGATATGTTGATGCTGATTATGCAGGATTCCTGGTTAACAGGAAAAGTACTTCAGGTATGGATCACTTTTTGGGTTCATGCCTTGTGTCTTGGGCTACCAAGAAATAAAATTCAGTAGCCTTGTCTACTGCGGAGGCTGAAATGTGGCTGCAGCCTCATGCTGTGCCCAGTTGTTATGAATCAAACAACAACTTATGGACTTCGGTATAGATATGGGATGCATTCCTATTTTTTATGATAACACTAGTGCTATTAGTATGAAGAAGAACCCGGTTCATCACAAAAGTACTAAGCACATAGATGTTAGACACTATTTCCTAAGGGATAACTATGAAAAAGGAATAATCTCAATCGAATTTTGTGCTACTGATCATCAAATTGCTGATATATTCACTAAAGCACTTAGTAGGGAGCATTTTGAGAGAAACAAGCTGAAATTAGGGATGATTAAGATCACCTGATTGAAAAAAAAAATTTATATAAATGAATTTTTTTGGCTAGAAAATTTTAATTAGTTACTTAATCAGATTAATAATTGTTCAGCATCATGTCTTTATTACCATACTCTTGTACCATGTATTAATATGATTCCCTGGATACTAATAATGTTTATCTATCTTTGTAAATTGAGGCAATTTAAAGATTTCTAACAGGATGAACCTGGTTCATCTATGCTGATTCATCTGACTGACAAGGTACGTACTCTTCTCCAAATAGTAATTCAATTACAGTCACACATGAGCATGATTCTATCTATATTTGGTTCATTCCTAATTCTTTATACTAATCCATAAATGAACCCGTTCCAAGGAGTCACATCAATACTCAATTAGCCTAGAAATAGGGAACTCTCAACCGTTAAATCAATGACACTCCTACAACTATTTGACTTCCACTTGAATAAATTGTTTATCCGTTATAAAATTAATGGCCATATCTTATAAAAAGGCAATCATTACTCCTTTCTTCATAAATCTACCTTCAAACCATGTTTAACTCATACTACGCAACCCAAAACTTGCAACTCATCCTTTCCTCCTAACAAAGCATAAAAATGTCTTCACCTCCACCAGCTTCTTCGTCTAATTCCTCACCTAATCGTGATTACCATGGAGGACATTCTGAATCTGTCTCCAATTCTCCATCCGTTTACAGCTCTGAATCACCAGAAATTCCACCATCCCCTGAAAATACACCCATTCTTGAACCCACTCCAAACCCTACTCCTGCCCTCAAGAATCATCGTGTTAAAGTTCTTGCCCAAAAATCTGTTGCTTCTGGGGCTAGGGAAAAATTCTTGGAGGATCTTATTAAAGCAGACAAAGGTACTAAGTCAGATTCATCCAGTGAATCCTTTAAATCAGCTAATGAGGAAGAAGCACCTGGTTCAACCAGTTCTGAAAAAGGTAATCTTGAAATCGATTCTGAATTTACTTCTGCTGATAAAAGATTCATGTTAGTTGGGTCTGTTATTGATGTTGAAATACCTGGAAGGAAGAAGGGTGGGAGAAAAGAAAGAATTCTTGAGAGAGAGGGAGAAAAAGATGTGATGGGATCTAGGGAGGATGGTACCACGCTGGTTATCTGTGGTCCCATTCCTAAAACTATGGGAGAAAACGTCACGGATTTAAGGGGAAGCATAGTTGAGGAAGCTGCAACAGGTCTTGCAAGTCTGAAGAAAGGAACAGATGAACCTGGTTCATCGGGGGAAGAAACATTGGCTGAAAGGTTGAAGAAACTGGGGGAGTCTTATAACCCCAAGAGAAGAAAGAGTCAGAAACCCAATAAGGCAACTCACCCAGTTCCTTCAAAGAAAAGAAAAATTTCTGAAGTTGCTAATGTTTCTGCTCCAAAAGTAAGAGCTACTCGTAGCACTGTGAGAGAAGAAGAAGAGAAATTAGAAAAGACTCTGAAGGAGAGCAAGAAGAAGAGGGCAGCAAAAGGAAAAGCAAAAGTTGGAGAGCCTGTTGAGGCTATTGAGATTGAAGAGACTGGGTTGGACCTGGTCCAACAGGAGGAGCAACCTGCTCCAGGCGTGGCTGAGACACCAAAACCCACAAAGGCTAAGGCTTCTTCAAAGAATTCAGCTAGAATGTCCGTCACACCAACAAGATCTGTTAAGAAGACCAGGGCCAAGCCAAAGAAAGTGAAAGTTATTGAGGATGATGATGCAGACTGGAGTGGAGAGGAGGAGAAGAAAATTGGAGAGGTGACTAACAGAGTTACCATGTTTGGAAAAAGAACAATACTGAAGGGTAAGCTGGTGAAGGATTTAGAGGAGCCTGGAATTCAATATCTGATGGAAACTCGGGAGGTGCAAGGCTGGAAGGACCTGGTCCTTCGCATGGAAAGTAGGCTGGAAAGAGCTGAGTTGGTAGAGTTTATGGGGAATGCCATTGTCAAGGAAGGCAGGTTCACTTCTATGGTCAAAGGAACTGAAGTTTCCTTTGATGTTAAAGAACCGAGTGTTATTCTTAACATACCAGCTGAGGGCTATGAGGACTACACAAGGCAGAGATGGCCTTGTCTAGATGGGATGACCTCAGCAATCAACATCACCAGGTTCTTTAGTGATAGTGAAAAGGAGATTGAACCCAGGCCGGTTTACAAGAGTGAGATGAAACCAGAGCACAAGCTACTCTTTGAGTTCGTCATCAACTTCCTACTGCCTAGACAAGAAAGAAGGCACATGGCAAATTATATGGATCTTACTTTGATGGAATGCTTGTACAGGGAAAAGCAAATTAATTGGCCGGCTTTTATCATCCAAACCTTTGACGGAGTGGTGAATGCAACCAAAGCACACGCAATTCCTTATGGCTTCATTCTGACAGCAGTGCTTGCACATTTTGGGGTTCCAGTAAAGAAGGATGAGATGGCTACTGCCAAAGACTATTTTGGGAAGGAAACTTTGCTTACATCTGACTACAATGTCAATGTTCCTATGGATGAACCTGGTTCATCTAGGAAGCAACCAGTCAACAACAAAGTTAGAACTCTGGTGCAGGAAAACGAGATTAAGGATATGGAGATCCTTCATTTGAAGTCTCGTGTGATTGAGGTTGAAGCTGAGCGGGATGATCTTAGAGCTGAATTAGCAAAGGAAAAATAAAAGAACGAGGGTGTTCTTCAGCAGATGTTGTCTCTCCTACAATCCAAGACCACAACCTCCTCTGCACCTTCCCATCCTTAGGCTTCTCAGAGCTTCCATAACCCATCTTTAGACCAGTTATCAGTTTCAGTTCTTTTTACTTTTTTTTTTTCTCATGGTTGGTTTGTTTTTGTTTTTCTATATGGTGGTTGATTATCGTTCCTAATCAATGAATTTTGCTTTTAGTTATTGACTTGTTTCAATTTCTTAGTTAGCTAACATTTATTGGCTTCTTGTGTTGATTAATCATGTTTTGCACCTGCAGTTGCCTCAATGACCATGAGTACTAATTAATAAAGCTGGCAAGTATATCATTTTGCAAACTTTTCGATGATGCCAAAAGGGGGAAGATATGTGTTGAACTTGCTGAACTTTTCAAAATATTTTTTAAAGTGATATTTATAACCTAATGAACCTGGATTCTCTATGATTAATGCTTAAAATCATACAAAGTTGTTTGAAGTGTATACAAGATTAAGCACAGAGTTTGTCATCATCAAAAGGGGAGAATTTGTTGACCTATGTCACTGCATAGTTTTGAAGATTGACAAACGGCTGACCAGTTGAACCAGGTCCATCAGAGCACACATCTTGAACTAAATAGCTGGCACATGAACCGTATATGCTTAGGAGATGTTTGTGAATATGAAATATCAATGAACCAAGATATTGTATCCTAATGTGAAAATGTTGCAAACTGATATGATTAATTGAAGTCGAATTCAGCAAGGAAAGTAACAAAAGAAAGGAAGTTGAGTTTGGTTCGAATTTGTTCACCCAGGGAGAGTTGGACTAGAATTGGAAGACAAGCTCAACGACTGACTCTATAAATACTTGATGTATTTCTGCTGGAATTCTATAAGCACAAAAGCTGAAGCGAATCAAAGTCTGAAAGCAAAATTTTCAGAGTTATTTTGCTAGCAGAATCATTGTGCGATGCAAAGGCTATAGTTCAACTAGAAAAACCAGTTTCATCTAATTGATTATTGAGTCTAGTTGATTGTAGTAGGAGTTTTAATATTGTATCTTTCAGCTTTCATAGAAGCAATTGTAATAGGTACGTATTGTTCAAGTTAGAGTTAACTTGAGGTGTTTAGAAATTAGCTAGGGCTCNAGTAGGTCGTGGTTTTTTCACCTTTTGAACCAGGTATTTTCCACGTAAAAATCTCTGTATTTTTACTTTACTGCTTTTTATTATTCCGCAACAGTAGTAGTTGAAACACCAAGAAGAACCAGGTTCTTCTACTGAGACAACACTCGAAAAGTGGGTACCACACAAAGTAACCTATCTTCTTGTGTGATATTGAAGTCTAAAACATCAAAGGTTTTGTCCCACTGGTTTTTTTTACAAGATTTATAATGAGGCAACTAAAAGGCGTATTGTTAGATATGTGTACTCTTTTCCTTCACTAGAATTTTTTCCCCATTGGGTTTTTTTTAGTTAAGATTTTAACGAGGCACATTATCTATTGAATAGACACTCAAGGGGGAGTGTTATAAATATAATTATATTTGAGGTGAATGTCTACATTTTAGAGAGATTTAGGATTTGTTACTTGGTGGTGAATCCACTTTTTCCCTATAAATAGAGGCGTTCTTTTTCATTTTAATTCATCCCAAATCAATAAGAAAACTCTCCCTAATTTTTTTATGCAATATTCTTCTTCTTCTTTTATTGTTTTATAATAATTTTAAAATTAATTTATATATACCAAGTACTAACAATATGTATTACATTATCAATATAGTTAAATATGTTGTATCAACTTATTTAACTGACTTTTCTGTGACTTATTTAACTGACTTTTCTGTCTATATAATGTTACATGTTCTCATATGTTATTGATTTGCTAGTATAAAGGTTATATACCCATTAGTGTTTGTAAATTACATTCAAAATGAAATATTACTAGAAATTATTGTAAATAATATTAATCATGAATGTACATTCGTCATGCAATTTAATGGAAACATGTTATTTATTTTGGGACTAAGAACTCGTTTGGATTGATTTTAAAAAAGTGGCTCTTTAGCATAAATAACTTTTAAACCCAAACCCCAACTTATTTCTTTTTGGCTTGTTTTAAGCAATTTCAACTTATTTTAAGCACTTTTTAATTTTATCAAATACTAAAAAGAGGTTAAAAACTATTTGACCAGCTTAAAAGCCAATCCAAACGCCCTCTAAGTTGGTTACTGGGTTATGAAGGTATTTTCTTATTATATATAGGAGGTTTCCTTTACCGATTTGTAAGACATTAAATTTATAATAAAATGAGTAAATACCACAAAAACTCTCCTAAACTATCAACTTTTTATCTGTTTGCTATTTAAGCTATCGGGTGTCCCCAAAACTCTCCCCGAACTATGTTCCTCTAATTATAAAAAGATATTGCTTATTTGCAAAATTTATGAAATAACTCCTAAAAAGGCGCGTACAGGTGAAAATGTCCATCAAAATGGATCCACGTGCTCGTGTGTAATAGCTAATTAGGCTTATCTATTTTTAACTTTTTATTTTTTATTTATTTTCTTTATATTCTCACATTTCTTCTTCAAATTTTCTTCTTCATCTTTTCACATGTCTTCTTCATCTCGACATTTGAATTTTTATCTCCCTCTCTTGTTTCTTCTTTTTGTAAATTAGTTACTCTCTTTCTTGGTTTAGTCTCCTTTCATTTCTTACCTATGTTGTAAGAATACTCATTTATTAAACTCAATACAGTATAGAGATGAAGTTGAGTGTCTTTTGCAGATGTGGGCAGTTTGTACCCTCAATGACAAATGCTAACTTAGGAAGAATTTTTTTTTTGGATGCACATATTATGGAATAATTATTTTTTAAATCATCATATTACTGGCAAAGTTTTCATTTTGTTTATAATGATTTTGGTTGAATTTTTCAGGTTGAGGACTATGTTGCTTGTGAATTTTTTGAGTGATACAATCCTGAATTCCTTGCCCAATCGAAGATTGTAAATCTTGGCTTGAAGAATGATAAAATAGAACTTGAGGCTGAATTGAAGAAGATAAAAAATTTAAAGATGATGCTGATCATAATATAATTTTCAATGTGTATGTTTTGCAATTCAAATGGTTGGGTACTTTGTATAGTGCTGAACTTTATTTGTGTAGTCTAATGTTAGAGAATGTAATTGTTGCTCGTTTGATTTCTTATTTGTGTGATCTTATTGATGTAACATTAAGATGATTTTCTTGAAAGGCAACTCTACAATTTGTTTGCTGCTGTGATGATCCAAGGGGTCATTTTATAAAATTAGACTTTGTTCCATGCTAAATAATCATAAAAGACTAAAATTAAATACTTCGATTTGCGTACGCAGTCCGGGCATGAAACCGGAAAGCTTTTATGAGAAATAGTGATTTGTAGAATTTAAATTTGCTAAAAGTTGACTTTGGTCAACATTTTGAGTGAACGGACCCGAACCCGTATTCCGGCGGCCCTCGAAGGTCCGCAGTAAAATATGGGACTTGGAGTGTATGTCCGGAATTGAATTTCGTAAAAAAGATCCCTAACTTTGGAAATTAATTTTTGAATAAAATTATTGCCTTTACTCCATATGTTAGAATACATAATATTAGTTAACTTTTTTATTTTTTATTTTTATATCTGTTATTTATGTTTTACTTTTTGAATAACTAAAATTAGAGAAGGAAAGAGGGAGTAAATGAAATTCACATGTCTAATTCACAGGAATTCATCACTGTGCATTTTTTTTTTATCTTCTTTCATCCACAATTCCTCACTTCACTAGCAGCATGCATCATTACATTTATTTTAAAATTTTCCCATTCTCATTTTCTTTTTATATTTTGGTTAAATCTATTTATAGGATAATTCATACATAGGAATTTTTATAAATTAGCCCCCTCCAAGAAGAATAATACTCCTTGACCCCAATCCCCCTCACGTAAATCTCACACACAAAAGCACAAAACAAAGGGGCGAACCCTAGCAGCTTGAAAACGTCGTCGCCTCCTTCCTCCTATACCCGTTCCTTTAGCTTTCCTCCATTAACGCTGCAGCAGCTCCACCACTAGCGTTAGGACACCGTCAATCTGTTTCCACAAGTTTTTTTACATACATCGTCATGATTCTAAAAGTAGCACTAGCTCAATCATCCTGGCAGTTGCAGCCTGCTTTACCAGGTATTCGTTGGATGCCCAGATTCGGCAACATTGATGCAGTATGGAATATCAAGCTTATATGTTTCTGCCGAAACTGCTCCATTCAAACAAAGATCCTCGTTGATAATTCAACATTATTTCTAAGTCCGCATAGGTTGCCACCTCAAAAAAAAATACAATCCTGAAAGTGATAAACAAAGGTTTCCTTTTTTTTTATTGGTAAAGAAAATGCTTCTGGCACAGTAAGGAAATAAGTTGTGATCATTTCAAGGGAAAATCCAAGAGATTGTGCTCGTCCCACCACTAGAGAATTTTCTATAGTTTCTGATGCATGTTAATTGTCTCAACTGAAGCATACATGTTGTCTCAACTGAAGCATACCTGTGTAGACGGTCAATTCTAGCCCAAGTAGATTCGAGTATGTTATAGGCAAATTCTAAAGGAAAAGTGGTATTTGAGCAGTGAGTGGCCTGCGAATTTGAGATAAGTGTTTGGTCTAACTTTGACTTGAGGGAATAGGAATCCCCACTTGTTTGCTAAGTGAAATACATGGGCGTGGTGTATAGGTGAGGTGACGAGTATCTATGCACCACCCAATTTGCCTGTTAAGCATGATCCCTTTCCCGTTCCCAACTTAATTGATTCTTGTCTTAATTTTTATATGTTCATTATTGCTTCTATGACTATTTGGCCTTATTGATCTGTTGTTAGATATTGTTGATTTGGAAAGGGTATTGGTTGTTTGAGCTGGTTTCCTTGTGATATGTATAACGGTTGAGAGATTTGGCATTATTTTTAAGAATTATATATATATAATTGCGTTCATGGTGGTTTTGTTTTGATAATATTGTGGAAGTTGTGAGAAATGCAGTCTAATTGTTTCGTAATTGTCGAGGTTCACGTGCTTATTAGGTTTTATTGAGTTATTTCTAATTGTTGTTGTAAGTGTGTTAGAAATGTTGGATGTTCTCTTGATTTTTATCATGGTACATAAAGACTGAGCTGTGTTGACAGTGTTACAGTGTTTACATATATTCTGATTGGTTTTATTGTGAAATGATATTGGTTAAAGCTTACGAGCTATACGGTTTTCTGTTTGAAATTGTGGAAATAAAAGTATTGTGAAAAGCTTGGCCTGAATTGTAAAAGTCTCATAAATAAACTGATATGATATGTCTGGTGGGAGCGAGTTGCACGCTGCAACAAGGAGTGATAAGGGTGGACAGATAGGATCGGGTTGCATGCCGCAACATGAGCAATACGGGTGATATATATATATAGGGAGGAGCAATAAGGCTGGACATGTGGGATCGGGTTGCACGCCGCAACAAGGAGAGATAAGGGAGAACATTTATATTTTTATTATTTATAAATTAAAGGCTCGAACACTCATTATTTTATTGTCATTATTTCATATTCTCCTCTTTCTATTATTTAAAGTGAAACTTGTTTCGTTTTCAATTGTTAAGACATACATATTGTAAAAGGCTTTGACTTAAATTGTAAAAATCCTTTTTATAAATAAATAGATGTGATTGTTTGGTGGGAGCGGGTTGCACGCCGCAACAAGGAGTGATAAGGGTGGACAAGTGGGATCAGGTTGCACGCCGCAACAGAAGTAATAAGGGTGATATATTTATAGGGAGGAGCAGTAAGGGTGAACAGGTGGGAACGGGTTGCACGCCGCAACAAGGAGCGATAAGGTAGGACATTTATATTTTTAGTAATTTTCAAAGAAAAACAAAAGATTTGAAAACTTACTATTTTATATTACTATTTTTCATATTTTAGCACTACTTTTATCTAAAGTTAAAGTTTGGAACCTTGAAAATTATTTGAGAGTTGGTTATAGCTGAGTCTTGGAAAAGGCGGCTGAGTTATTTCATTGTTGTTGCAATACTTAATTATTTGTTTAGATTTCCTTCTTGCTTTATATTTATTGTCTCAGTTATATTTTTCTTGTTCGTGTATAATTGTTTTATTGCGTTATAGTATATATTACTCTCACATGTTATATGTTGTTAATGCCCCGCCGTAGCCTCTTCACTATTTCGTCAAGGTTAGACTCGGCGCTTACTCAGTACATGGGGTCGATTGTACTGATACTACACTCTGCACTCTTTTGTGCAGATCCAGGTATCGACCAACAATAGAGATATTTAGAGTGACTATTCATTTATTCGAAAACACGAGGTATATCTGTCGGCGTTCGCAGATCCCGAGAGTTTTCTCCTATTTTCATAAACGCTATTTTATTTTATTCAGAACAGTTACATTATTTCTTTCGGCCCAGTATTTGTAG
>MDKI01131906.1:0-10941 GCA_005239505.1 Nicotiana paniculata | reverse complement strand
ATATATATATATGCTGCGGCGTGCAACTCGATCCATATAATATCTGCTGCTGCGTGCAGCCCGATCCATAACTATCCTCACAAAATCGGCTCTCAGCCTCACTCAGTCATCCTCTCAAGCCAGTCGGGCAACTCATCTAAACATCACGGGACTCAACCCCAAATACCTCACAGTATTCTAAAACATTGTGATAATAGTGAAATAGCAACAAGTAATACCTCACAGATATTATATGGATCGGGTTGCACGCCGCAGCAATATAGCGCTTGAGCTGTAGGAGCCCCTCCAGGAGTCTGTACACCCCCAGTGATCGCAGTCAACTATTATTTGGATCGGGCTGCACGCCGCAGCATGTACATATATTATTTGGATCGGGCTGCACGCTGCAGCATATGTTATGTGGATCGGGCTGCACGCCACAACAATTTGTGTGGTTACATGGTACCTGTTGAGTGAGAGTGCTGAGTGTGAGCATTGAGTACTGATAGAGGAGTTACGAGTGACTGAGGGACCTTACGTATGAGTGATATTGTGCCCGAGGGGCTATAAATTTTGAGATTGTTTTTCACTCATTTTACACTGAATCTCTTTAATAGATGTTGAGTTAATGTTTTATGCAAGTTTAGAAGGGGAACTAGAGCTTGTAAAGTATTTGGTAAATGTGGTCTTTTGATTACTCTATTTGTTTTCTGGCACATGTTTTTATGGAACTATCACTTTTAAATGCTCGTCACTGCACTCAAGTCTTTAGTTATTTTGATTACTTACTGAGTTGGCGTATTCACGTTACTCCCTGCACCTTTGTGTGCAGATCCAAGTGCCAGATCTGGGCGTTAGCTGATCTCTTCTTTGCTCGGAGTTTGCTCGAGGATAGAGATAGCTGTTCGGCGTCTCCAGCTGGCCTTCTTTCCTTTCTTAGTTCGTAGATTTCTAGTATTCTCCGGATTGTACTAGTAGGGGCTTGTTATCAGATATTGTATTTATCTCTTTAGATGCTCGTGACAGTTGTATCCGGGTGCTGCGTTGTGGTTAGATTTGATTTTGTGGTATTACTGCTGTTAATTATATCTTTAAAACAGGAACCTTAAATGAATTACTTTGACTTGTGATATTAAACAGATGGTTTTGTGTGTTACTGTCAGTTGTTGGATGGCCTAGTTTCATGATAGGCGCCATCACGAAATATATTGTTTTGGGGTCGTGACAAGTTGGTATCAGAGCACTAGGTTACATAGGACTCACTAGTCATGAGCAGGTTTTGTAGAGTCTCGCCGATCGGTACGGAGACGTTTGTACTTATCTTCGAGAGGCTGCAGAATCCTTCGGAAGAAAAATCTCATTTTTCTTTAATTCTTTCGTGCCATTTTGTTGATTCTGGAAATCTAAACTTCTTTTGTTTCATTCTCTCACAGGCGGTGAGGACACGCGCTACCAATCAGGGTGACCAGACACCAGCTAGACCAGCGAGAGGTCGAGGCCATCGTAGAGGGAGGATACTAGCCCGTGCAGTAGCCGGGGCAGCACCAGAGGGTCCCCGTACCATTCAGGATCAGGTTCCCGCTGCAGATATTCCAGCGGGACATGCTCAGGCACCGACATTGCCCATTGTTATTCCGGGTCTTCAGGAGACCCTGGATCAGATCTTGACAGTATGTACTAGCCTTGCCCAGGCAGTTGTTGTATCTACTACTGCTGCCACTTCTCAGGCCGGGGGAGGCACTCAGACTCCAGCTGCCCGGACACTTGAGCAGGTCCCTTAGGCCCTGACACCGGGGGCAGTTCCAGCCCAGCTGGTTTCTCCAATTCAGGACTTTGTGGTTCCAGCTATGCCAGATGATGAGCAGCGTATGCTGGAGAGATTTAGTAGACTTCAGCCTCTGACATTCAGTGGTGCTGAGGGCGAGGATGCCCAGGGTTTTCAGGACACGTGTCAGAGGATGCTTCGTACTGCAGGGATACTGGAGACTAGAGGGGTCTTGTTTGCTACTTTTCAGTTTTCTGGGGCTGCTTTTACTTGGTGGGAATCCTTCGAGAGGCGTAGGCCTGTTGGTGCAAAACCCCTCACCTGGCAGCAGTTCTCCACTATCTTCTTGGAGAAGTATGTTCCCCAGTCTTACAGGGAGGAGCAGCGTAGGCAGTTTGAGCAGCTACGTCAGGGGGAGCTATCGGTGATGCAGTATGAGATGCGGTTTTCAGAGTTGGCTCGTCATGCCACCGAGCTGGTCCCTACTGATAGGGAGAGGATTAGGGGGTTCGTGGATGGCCTCACTTATCAGCTTCGCCTTTTGATGACTAGGGGAAAGGGTATCAGGTACTACCTTCGACAAAGTTGTTGATATTGATCGAGATATTGAGTTAGTTCGCCGCCAGCAGCGAGAGGAGAGGGAGGTCAAGATGCCTCGTGGATCTGGTAGTTCTAGTGGTGCTCTTTCCAGAGGACAGTTTCAGAATGGTAGAGGCCGTTCATTCAGGCCTCCTCAGCCAGTCTGCCCAGCCTATAGTGGTGCATCTCCGGGGCATGGTCCCCGCAGTTCTCAGCCGGGCCGTTCTTCATTCAGTTCCCTTTCAGCCCAGAGTGCATCTCGAGCACCATCAGTTCAGGTTTCCTCGATGCACGATTCTTCTAGAGGCCATTCTGGTGCCAGGGGTTCTTTCAATCCCCGTCTCCAGCTCCAGCGAGTTGTTTCGAGTGCGGAGAGTTTGGGCACATGTGGAGGCAGTGCCCCCGTCGTGTTGGTGGTTCTTCTCAGCAGAGGGGCCAACCCTCGACTTTGGATCCAGTTGCTTCACCACCCGCTCAGACAGCTAGGGGTGGGGGGCAGACCGCCAGGGGTCACCCTAGAGGGGGAGGTCGTGCAGGTGGAGGACAGGGTCGTATCTATGCACTTCCAGCCAGGCCAGATGCTATGACCTCCGATGCAGTGATCACAGGTATTGTCTCATTCTGTCGCCGAGATGCTTTGCCCTAATTTTACCCTGGTTCTATCTATTCATATGTTTCATCATATTTTGCCAATTTTCTAGATATGCCCCGTGAGTCTCTAGTTGCATCGGTTCATGTGTCGATTCTGGTGGGCGATACTATTATTGTGGACCGTGTGCATCGGTCATGTGTGATATCTATTGGGGTCTAGAGACCCGAGTGGACCTATTATTACTCAGCATGGTTGATTTTGATGTGATATTGGGCATGGATTCTCTATCTCTGTGTCATGCTGTTCTTGATTGTCACGCTAAGACCGTGACCTTAACTATGCGAGGATTCCTGAGGGTTGAGTGGGGAGGTTCTTTTGAGTATGTTCCTAGAAGGGTGATTTCTTACCTGAAGGCTCAGCGTATGGTTGAAACGGGTGTTTATCATATTTGGCTTTTGTGATGGATGTCAGTGGTGAGAATCCCGCTATTTATTTGGTTCCTGTGGTCCGTGATTTTCCGGACGTGTTTCCTGCAGACCTGCCAGGCATGCCACCTGACAGGGACATTGATTTTGGTATTGACCTGGTGCCAGGCACTCAACCTATTTCTATTCCACCTTATCGTATGGCACCAACAGAGTTGAAGGAATTAAAGGAGCAACTTCAGGAACTCCTAGATAAGGGGTTCATTCGGCCTAGTGTGTCACCTTGGGGTGCACCGGTGTTGTTTGTGAAGAAGAAGGATGGTTCTATGCGTATGTGTATTGATTATCGATAGCTGAACAAGGTTACGGTGAAGAACTGGTATCCCTTGCCTCGTATAGATGACTTGTTTGATCAGTTGAAGGGTGCCAGGGTATTCTACAAGATTGACTTGCATTCTGGCTATCATCAGACAAAGATTCGGGGGCCCGACATCCCGAAGACTGCCTTCAGGACTGGATATGGTCATTATGAGTTTCTGGTTATGTCTTTCGGGCTGACCAATGCCCCAACGGCCTTTATTCACTTGATGCACAGTGTGTTCCGATCTTATCTTGAGTCCTTCGTCATCGTGTTTATTGACAATATCTTGGTATATTTCCGATCTCGGGAGGATCATGAGCAACATTTGAGGATTGTGCTTCAGACTCTGAGGGAGAAGAGGTTCTATGCAAAATTTTTGAAGTGTGAGTTCTGGCTTGATTCAGTAGCTTTCTTGGGGCACGTGGTGTCCAGTGAGGGTATTCAGGTTGATCCGAAGAAGATAGAGGCGATGCAGAGCTTGCTAGACCGTCATCAACAACCGAGATTCACAGTTTCCTTGGTTTGGCAGGGTACTATCACCGTTTTGTAGAGGGATTCTCATCTATTGCAGCACCTATGACCAGACTAACCCAGAAGGGTGCTCTGTTCAGGTGGACGGAGGAGTGTGAGGAGAGCTTTTAGAAGCTCAAGTCAGCTTTGACTACAGCTCCGGTGTTGGTTTTGCCTACGGTTCAGGTTCTTATATAGTTTACTGTGATGCCTCAAGAGTTTGCCTTGGAGAGATTTTGATGCAGGGCGGTAGGGTGATTGCCTACGCGTCCATACAGTTGAAGGTGCACGAGAGGAATTATCCAGTGCATGATCTTGAGCTAGCATCCATTGTCCACGCCTTGAAGATTTGGCGCCATTATTTGTATGGAGTGCATTGTAAGATTTTCACTGATCACCGTAGTTTGCAGCATTTGCTTAAGCAGAAGGATATGAGCGTCAGAGGAGATGGTTGGAGCTTCTCAAGGATTATGACCTCACTATTCTATATCATCCGGGGAAGGCCAATGTAGTGGCCGATGCCTTGAGTCGCAGAGCAGAGAGTTTGGGGAATCTAACCTACCTTCCAATGACAGAGCGACCTTTAGAACCCGATTTTTAGGCTTTAGCGGGTCAGTTGGTGAGATTGGATCTATTAGAGTCCCCACGAGTATTGGCTTGTGTAGCCTCCAAGTTTTCTCTTTATGATCAGATTAGAGCACGCCAATATGATGATCAACACTTATTCGTTCTTCAGAACAGGGTCCGTCGAGGTGATGCAAGGGTTGTGGTTACTGGTGAAGATGGGTTCATGAGGATGCAGGGCTGGATTTGCATGACCAATGTGGATGGGCTCCGAGAGTTGGGTCTAGAAGAGGCCCATTGTTCGCGGTATTCCATCCATCCGGGTGCCGCGAAGATGTATCAGGTTCTGAGAGAGATTTATTGGTGGAGGCGGATGAAGAGGGATATTGTTGAGTTCGTGGATCGGTGTCTCAACTATCAGCAGGTTAAGTATGAGCACCATAGATTGGGTGGATTGCATCACAGGTCAGATATTCCGGAGTGGAAGTGGGAGCGGATCACCATGGACTTTGTAGTTGGGCTTCCACAGACTTCGAGGAGATTTGATTCTATATGGTTTATTGTGGATTGGCTTACCAAGTCGCGCACTTCATTCCTACTGGTATTGCTTATTCTTCGGAGCAGTTAGCTGAGGTTTATATAAGGGAAATTGTTCGATTGCATGGGGTTCCAGTTACTATTATTTCCGACAGAGGTACCCAGTTCACATCTCAGTTTTGGAGGGCCGTGCAGAGGGAGTTAGGTACTCAGGTTGAGTTAAGCACAACGTTTCATCCTCAGACCGACGGGCAGTCGGAGCGCACAATTCAGATTCTGAAGGACATGTTGCGTGCGTGTGTCATTGATTTCGGGGGTTCATGGGACCAATTTCTACTGCTCACGGAGTTTGCATATAATAATAGCTACCAGTCGAGTCTCCAGATAGCTCCGTATGAGGCTTTATATGGTAGGAGGTGTAGATCTACGGTTGGTTGGTTTGAGCCAGGCGAGGCTAGGCTAGGCTATTGGGCATTAATTTGGTACAAGATGCGTTGGATAAGGTGAAGTTGATTCAGGAGCGGCTTTGCGCGACGCAGTATAGGCAGAAGAGTTATGCGGACCGGAAGGTCCGGGATGTGTCGTTCATGGAGGGAGAGAAGGTGTTGCTGAAGGTGTCACCCATGAAGGGTGTTATGAGATTCGGGAAGAGGGGAAAGTTGAGTCCCCGGTTCATTGGGCCTTTTTAGGTGCTTTAGAGGATTGGGGAGATGGCTTATAGACTTGCCTTGCCACCCAGCTTATCGCGTATTCATCTGGTGTTCCATGTTTCGATGCTCCGGAAGTATGTTGGTGACCCGTCTCATGTTGTGGACTTCAGCACGGTTCATCTCGAGGGTGATATGTCATATGAGGTAGAGTTAGTGGCTATTTTGGGTCGTCAGGTCAGAAAGTTGAGGTCTAAGGATATAGCTTCAGTGAAGGTTCAGTGGAGAGGACAGCCGGTAGAGGATGCCACCTGGGAGACCGAACGGGAGATGCGGAGAAGATATACTCACTTATTTGATACTCCAGGTATATTTTTAGACCCGTTCGAGGATGAACGTTTGTTTAAGAGGGGGGGATGTAACGGCCCGGCTGGTCGTTCCGTGAGTTTGGCCCGTTTCCCCTGTTTCAGCTTTTTTATGTGCTAGTTAACCTAATTATGATGTGTTGGGTCGGTTGGTTCGGGTTTGGGCTGGTCGTGGTGAGAACGAAGACAGTTAGTCTCTTAAATTGGCTTAATAGTTGGAGAAGTCAATTGGGAGTTGACTTATTGGTAAACGATCTCGGAATGTAGATTTTATTGTTCGGATAGCTTCGTTAGGTGATTTTGGACTTAGGAGTGTGTTCATAATGTGGTTTTTATGCCCAGAGTAGAATTAGGCTTGAATTGGCGAAATTGAGTTTTTGGCGATTTCCGGTCGGCAGCGGAAAATTATCTATCGGGGTCGGAATTGAATTCTGGAAATTTGAGCAGGTTCTTAGCGTCATTTTGGACGTGTGTGCAAATTTTCAGGTCATTCAGATGTGTTTTGGTTAGTTTCGGCATCATTGGCGAAATTTAGAAATCTCAAAGTTCATAGGCTTGAATCTAATGTGATCTTGGTGTTTTAGTGTTGTTTTGGGTGTTTCAAAGGCTCGAGTAAGTTTGAATAAGGTTATGGGACTTGTTTTTGTTTTTGGTTGGGGTCTCGAGGGGCTTGGAATGATTTCAGATAGTCATCAGAAGGATTAAAGTTGGAAAATGCAGCTGAAGAGGTGCTGGAGCCAGGCTTCTAGTGTGGCCGCACCTGCGGAAGGGTCGCCGCAGGTGCGGGCTAGCATGCGCAGGTGCAGAATTGGTCGGGTTGAAGGAAAATTTCATGTACGAGACCTGGACCACACCTGCGAAGCCGCAGGTGCGGGTGATTATTCGCAGGCGTGAGAAGTGGAACTTAAGTGAATTTCCACAAGTGCGGAGAAATGACCGTATGTGCGGTTTCTCTAGGCAGGAAGTATAAATACCAGCCTTTGCGATTTTTGATACATTTCTTCAGTATTTTATCCGGAATTAAGCCTTGGGAGAGGGTTTTGAAGGAGAAAATCAAGAGGACTTCGTTGAGGTAAGATATTTGAACCAAAAAACTTGTTTCCATGTGATTGTTGGCTAGCCTAGTTCCATGATAGGCGCCATTACGGCCGGCTTAGGAATCGGGGTCGTGACATTATGTCTATCTCCACTAATGTAGACTAAACACTACAACAACAACAACAACAACATATCCAGTAAAATCCCACTAGTGAGGACCTGGAGAGAGTAGAGTGTACGCAGACCTTACCCCTACCCCGAAAAAGGTAGATAGGCTGTTTCAGAGAGACTCTCAACTCAACAAGAGAGGCAATAATATCAGAAAATAAACAAAAGAAAAGGCATGTAACAACAAAAGATGCTAGAAAGAAAATAACAACAACGAATAAGTGAAAGGACAATAAAACAAAACTATGCAAAACAACAATGTGAACACAGCATAGATTGCTAACAAACCTAAATAAAACTCTATCAGACTACCCGGTACAAAGAGGGAAGAACTCTCGATTATCCCCTAGCCTACCACCCTAATGCTCGACCTCCACATGTTTCTATCAAGAGTCATGTCCTCGGAAATCTGAAGCCGCGCCATGTCCTGCCAGATCACCTCGCCCCAATACTTCTTAGGCCGCCCTCTACCTCTTCTCGCACCTGCCAAAGTCAACCGCTCACACCTCCTAACCGGTGCATCTAGGCTTCTCCTCCGCACGTGTCTGAACCATCTAAGCTGCGCTTTCCGCATCTTGTCATCCACGGGAGCCACGCCCACCCTCTCTCGAATATCTTCATTTATAATCTTATCCAGCCTAGTGTGCCCACGCATCCATCTCATCATCCTCATTTCTGCTACTTTCATCTTCTGGATATGTGAATTCTTGACTAGCCAACACTCAGCTCCATACAACATGGCCGGTCTAACCACCGCTCTATAGAAATTACCTTTGAGTTCACTGGCATATTCTTGTCACACAGGACTCCAGACGCTAACCTCCATTTTATCCACCCCACCTCAATACGGTGCGAAACATCCCCATCGATCTCCCCATCTCCCTGGATAATTGACCATAAGTACTTAAAAGATTCTCTCTTGAGGATGACCTGTGAGTCAAGCCTGACTTCCACATCCGATTCCCTCGTCATATCGCTGAACTTACATTCCATATATTCCGTCTTAGTCCTGCTCAACTTGAAACCTTCAGACTCTAGGGCCTGCCTCCATACCTCCAGCTCCCATTAATGCCGCATCGCGTCTCATCAATCAGAACTACATCATCAGGGAACAACATACACCATGGCACCTCTCCTTGCATATGGTGTGTTAGTGCGTCCATCGCCAGAGCAAATAAGAACGGGTTAAGCGCCGATCTATGGTGTAACCCCATAACAATCGGAAAAGGCTCTGAGTCACCTCCCACAGTCCTAACCCGAGTCATAGCTCCATCATACATATCCTTTATCGCCCTAATGTAAGCCACCGACACACCTTTCACCTCCAGACACCTCTAAAGGACGTCCCTAGGGACCTTGTCATATGCCTTCTCTAGGTCAATAAACACCATATGCAAATCCCTCTTCCTATCCCTATAATGTAGACTAAACACTGCTTTCTAAAATCTTTTAGGACTTTTTCTGGCTTGTAATGTTGGCTATAGGTTGGTAGGTTAAAGGTTATATTTGTAGTGACTTTCCTTTTCCAGTTTTGGAGCAGAATATTTCTAAGATCAGACTTTCCAAATATTTACTATTGATTATTTTTTCATTTATTTTATTTTTGGTTGTACTTATAATGCTTGTACATAATATCAACCTCTTTTTTTCCTTTTTTTTAAAAATTCTGATTCTTTTTCAAAATGAGCTCAAAGCTTATTTTCTGAAAAAGGACTTTTCAAATCATATGCATGAATATGATATTTAAATTTGGCATATTTAGGTATCAAAAGAGAAAAATAGGACTTCAAGCTTCAAAATAGGTGCTAGGGATTTTTTTTGTAGTAAAGTTTTGTGCATGTCACAACCCGATTTCCCATCCGAAGGCATCGTGACAGCACCTAGTCTCTATGATTAGGTATTCCTAATCGCGGAAAAACACATATTAAATAAAATCAATAGAAATAAAGACGAAATAAGTGAGTCTACAATGAAAAACCTTGCCACTTGGCGCATAAAAAATACAACTTTTCCCAAAACCCGGAACATCACTTTAGTCACAAGCTCTGTCTCAAAACAACTCTATACAATGAGAGGAAATTTACATGAGAAGGAAATTTATCTAAATCTGGAGTGGAGTGTGACTCGAAGGACTCTGTGGACGCGACAAAATTACCTTGCCGTCTCCTAAAGCTTCTGCTCGGACCCCTAGCCACGATATTGAGCGCTGGTACCTGGATATGCACACAAAAAACATGTAAAGGAAAGGGAATGAGTACACCACAAATTGGTACGCAGTAAGTGCCAAGCCGAACCCCACTCGAGTAGTGATGAGGTCAGGTTAAGGCTCAACTGGATTTTTATAGTAAAACAGTATAAAAATAATGTGAACAGATAGGTATAACAAGCTAAGGCAAATCAGTAGAAGCAATGAGCAAAAAGGAAATAATAATAGGGGGACCTCGGCTCAGCACAACATATATCACAATAATAAGTATGCAATGCAGTACAGGGGGAAAGCTCCTGGAATCTCGTTCGTAGTCCCAATTTAAATATGCAATGCAGTACATGGGGAAAGCTCCCAGAATCTCGTCCGTAGTCCCAATTTAAATATTCTATGCAGTACAGGGGGAACGCTCCCGAAATCTCGTCCGTAGTCCCAATTTAAATATGCAATGCAGTACATGGGGAAAACTCCCGGAATGTCGTCCGTAGTCCCAATATAAATATGAAATGCAATATAAATACAGGATACCATTTTTTATTTAAAAATAGTTCAGGAAAATCACGGGCAAAATATGGATAAACTACCTAAGCATGGAACATATAATAATAACTAGGGAAAAATTCAAGTAAAACAAGTAGGCATGCTATTTCCTGATCTAAACTACATAGTCGATACATGAATCAGTGAAATAGGAGTGAAATGATTTAAGTCATGGAGGAAATATGGAGTTTTTGCAACAATGGCCCGTGTACATACTCGTCACCTCACGCACACGGCTCCCAATCAACATGAACAATATTAAAACAGCCTAGGGGAAGTCCCCAACACGGAGTTAGGCAAGCCACTTACCTCGACTGTGCTACTCAACTCGAAACCACGCTCTTGCCACGAGTATCCGACTCCGAATGGCCCAAATCTATTCAATTCGATTGCATAATGTAAATATCACTTTAAGGAATCAAAATAGCTAATAAATTCGAGGCTAATACGCGAATTTAGGAAAATTGCCTAAAAAGTCCCCCAGGCCCACGTCTCGGAAACGAGTGAAAGTTACAAATTTAGAACACCCATTCACTCACGAACCCACTCAAAACAAGAATCATCAAAAATCGACGACAAAATCCTATTAAATTCTCGGATTTTAAGCCGTCCCTTATGGGTTGTTGAAGCCAGCCCCTTTGGTAGGAAAACTGTTGCGACTACAA
>ML328422.1:555-22038 GCA_005239505.1 Nicotiana paniculata | reverse complement strand
TATATATATATATATATATATATATATATATATATATATATATATCAATTGTCTTCTCTTTTACATGTGATGCACACATACTGAAGTTAAGAAAGAATTGTGAGAAAAATTGCTAGGCAAATATTAAGCAATTCCTGTGAGTTTTAAGAGTGCGATCCTGAAGCTACATGAACCAGATTGATTAACTAGCTCTATAAAGAGTTTTATGTGTCTTTATTTATTTCTATTTCAAAGTGTAGTAGGCGTTTTGAGTTGTACCTTTCAGCTTTCTTAGAAGCAAATTGTACTAGGTTCATGGGTTGTATTATTCAAGTTAGAGTTAACTTGACGTAGTCGCAACAACCTATGACGTGTTGCTATAAGGGTTAGAGTTAATAATTAGGTTTTCAAAGGGTTGTAAACTCGATTTATTCAAGTTAGAGTTAACTTGAAGTCGTCGCAACAGCCTGTGGCTGGTTGCTATAAGGGTTAGAGTTAATCCTTAGGTTTGCAAGTGTTTGTAAACTTTGTTGTTGGCTTAGAGTTGTGGTGAAGTGTTTGGAGAAAACCGTACTGGTAGCAGGTCGTGGTTTTTTCACCTTTTGAGCCGTTTTTTCCACGTAAAAACCCTTGTGTTCTTTAATTTCTGCACTTATTATTCCACGACAGTAGTATAAGGAACACATAGAAGAATCAAGTCCTTCTATAATCTGTGCACACGAAAAATCGGACATCACACAAATCACCCCTCCTCTTGTGTGGTATTAAAGTGTAAAACATCAATTAGTATCAGACCGGGTTATCCTTGAAGAGGCTAACACCTTAGGTAAAGATCAAGATGAGTGCACTACCTGAAAACTGTAAAGAGCAATCCACCACTAGGCCACCACTATTCAATGTTCACTACTATTCTTTGTGGAAAGAGACGAGAAGAGATCACTTACAGATGACTTATGGATGCTTCAAATGTGATAAAAAGAACCACATGATCAAGAACTGTCCTATGTGGGAAGTCGAGTGGAAAAAGGAGAATTCTGAGAGAAGGAACATAAAGAAGCAACATGTTCATGACATGAAGAACTACAACAAAAGGTCATCCAAAGCAGTGTTTGCTGCTTGGAAAGATAGTTCAGATGAGGACACTGATGATAATGCTGAACGAGCTCTTATTCGAGAATCTGAAGATGAACTTGATGAAGAATCTAAGATAAGTTTTTTGGACCTTAAGGATAAAATTAAACTCCTTTCTAAAGATATACTATCAGCATTGCTGCTAACTTTAATTGATGAATCTAAGAATATAAGTTCTGAAAAAGAACAATTGTCAAAAAAGTGTAACTTTTAAAAAGCAAAATGCTAAAACCTGGAAATAAATATTTGTAAAACTGAAAAGGAAAATACTGTCTTAAAGAACCAGGTTCATGCACTTGATACAGCTGTCTCAGAACTTAGATATGAAAATCTAAAATTGAAGTTAGGAACAGGTAAAGAAATAGCTAGTGACACACAACTCTCACTAGAAAATGATATAGGAAAGATAAAAGATGAGCTATATAAAAGGGATCTATTGGTAAGAACCCTGAATGAGGACTTGACTAAGGTTAAGCATGAGTTAGATAGAACATGTAAATGGAATAGGTCCTCTAATGCACTTTCATGGCTACAAGAACACCAAAGTAGCAACATAAGGGGACTTGGCTTTGGAAACTCTGCACCTAAGTGGGATCCTAAAAGAAAGTACCTCACACTCCCTGAGCATAAAATTTACACACACTGTGGTAACACTGGTCACAATAAGAGTCAATGTGCTGCAAAAGAAAAGGCAAGTCAAAAGAACAAAAGTTTTGTTCTAGGGAAAAATAGGCTGCCAAGTTGGGCTAAAAAGAACTTGATTTATCCTTTTGCCTATAGAAAGGGACCCAAACTAGTTTGGGTTCCTAGGACTAACCCCTGATTTCCTTTTGCAGGTCCAAGTGAAGGGGAGAAACCAAATATGATACATGGATAGTGGCTGCTCAAAGTATATGACAGGAAGCAAGAACCAGTTCCTTTCACTTGAGGACCTTAAAGGATGTAATGTCTCCTTTGGAAAAAGGAAAAAATGGTGAGATCATTGGGGTTGGAAAGGAAGGGAAAAACAGTGAACAACATATATGTTGTAGATCTGTCCACACTTTCAGAAAATGAACTCACTTTCTTAAGTGTGTTGGATAATGATCCCCTCATTTGACACAAGAGACTTGAACATTCCAATCTGAGTCAACTCAACAAATTAGTCTCCACGGACCTGGTGATAGGGCTGCTTAACATCAAATTCAAGGAAGATAAAGCTTATGAGGCTTGTGCAAGGGGGAAGCAAGTAAGATCCTGTTTAAATGCAAGAAAATAGTAAGTACCACCAGGACGATTGAACTGGTCCATATGGATATTTGTGGTCCAAAGTGAACATTAAGCAAATGTGGTAAAAGATATGTGATTTGGTGCTTGTTGATGATTATTCTAGGTTTACTTGAAAACTATTTCTAACATCTAATGATGAAGCATTTGACATGTTCACGTCTTTTGATAGACAAACTCATAAACAACTAGGTAATCAACTTGCAACAATTAGGTCTGATCATGGTACTGAATTTGAAAATGCTAAATTTGCTGAATTTTGTGATGAGCATGACATAGATAATAATTTTTCTACCCCTAGGACTCCACAACAGAATGGAGTAATTGAAATAAAGAATAGGACATTGGAAGAAATGGCTAGGACTATGCTTTTTTCTAGTAAACTGCCCCATAGTTTCTGGGCAAAAGCTGTGAACACTGCATGCTATATCATAAATAGATGCATGACTAGACCTGTTGTAGAGAAGACTCCCTATGAGTTACTTAAAGGGACAAAGCTGAACATATTTCATCTTAGGGCATTTGGATGCAAGTGCTTTGTGCACATAATGGTAAAAACTCCCTAGGTAAGTTTGATCCCAGAAGTGATGAGGGAGTATTCTTTGGATATTCTTCACATAGTAAAGCTTATAAGATTAATAACAAAAGAACTATGTGAATAGAAAAAAATGTACATGTGGTTTTTGTCACGACCCAAACCGATGGGCCGCGACGGGCACCCGGTACCTTACTCAATCCAATACCGATGTAACATATCTTTCTTATTATATTATCATGAGTAAATGAGCTGGAAAGGCTGTTATGAGATAACCAGAATAAACATCTGGGAGTACTTGACATAGAACGACCCAAATTGACATAGAAATTTATACATACGACGTACGGGCCTATAAGGCCAAAATAATCACTCGTACACCGAACATAGGTCGAAAAGCCCATACAATCTTTCATATACATGACATATGTCTACAATACTCTAAGAGTACATAAACTTCATAAGGCCGGGACAGGGCCCCGACATACCAATCAATACATGTCTAAATCATACTGACTAAATAAGAAACTTCGGAGCAAATGGAGCGCACCAACATCTTCCGCGGAGGTGATAACCTACTTGGAGGACTCTCAACCTATCTATCGGGACGTGCGGGCATGAAACGCAGCGTCCCCAGGCAAAAGGGACGTCAGTACAAATAATGTATCGAGTATGTAAGGAATAAAAATCAGTAAACAATAGACATGAGACAAACATGGAGTAAAAGACTCAACATGTATATCTGAATATCTCTGTGAATAACTAATATTTATAATGTCATGCATATGCATATAAATGCCATACCATGCATTGGTATATGCATTCATAACATCATCAAGCCTCTGAGGGCATCCCATCATATTATCTCGGCCACTGTGGGCAACATCATCAATGTATACCAGCTGATCAGGTGGTGGTCCGTATATAACACCGTAATCTTTTCCCTTAAATATATAACTGTAAGACTACCCCAGGGTCTGGTGTCACAATTCACGAACCACTAAGAATTCTACAAATAATGGGCTGAAAGAAATAATGTAACTGTTTTTGAATGAAATAAAACAGTGTCTAAACAAAATATGAGAAGACTCCAGGAATCTGCGGATGCTAGCAGATCTACCTCGTGTCTCCGAATAATGGTGTCTGCTACTAAAATCTCCTAACTTTGGCCAGTACTTGGATCTGCACAAAAGAGTGCAGAGTGTAGTATCAGTACAACGAACCCCATGACTGAGTAAGTGTCGTGCCTAACCTCGACGAAGTAATGACGAGGCTACGACGGGGCAATTATAACATAACCTGTGACAATATATAATAAAGCAGGGAAGAAGTTCTAAACTAAATAAAAACAATAAGTTGTAATAATAAGTAAAATAACTCAGCCGCCTTTTCCAGGTCTCAACTATAACCAAATTCTCACATAGGTTTCCAAATTTCCAAATTTCCACTTTAAAATAATCGTAAGTGCATAATATAAAAAGATAGTAAAGTAAAATAGTAAGTTTTCCAAATCTTTGTATTCAAAACCAGTAAAATATAAGTGTCCCCCCTTATTGATCCTTTTTGCTGCGTGCAACCCGCTCCCACCTGTCCACCCTTATTGCTCCTCCTTATATATATATCACCCTTATTTCTATTGTTGCGGCGTGCAACCCGATCCCACCTATCCACCCTTATCACTCCTTGTTGCGGCGTGCAGCCCACTCCCACCAGACATATTATATCATTTTATTAATGAAAACTCTCATAAGTCAGGCCAAGCGTTTCACAACATATTTCTCTCAACAATTGTAAACAGAACAAGTTTCACTTTAAATAATAGTAAGAATAAAATATGAATAATGACAATAAAACAATAGGTGTTCCAGCCTTTAATTTATAAATAGTAAAACATGAATATTCTCCCTTATCGCTCCTTGTTGCAGTGTGCAAAACGATCCCACCTGTCTNATATATATACATACATACATATATATATATATATACATACATACATATATATATATATATATATATATATATATATATATATATATATATATATATATATATATATATCACCATTATTTCTCCTGTTGCGACGTGCAACCAGATCCCACCTGTCCACACTTATCACTCCTTGTTGCGGCATGAAAACCACTCCCACCGGACAAATCACATATCATATCACTTTATTTATAATAAAGTTTCACAAATTAGATTTCCAAACCTTTCACAATACTTAAATATCAATTTTCATAAACATGAAACTGTACTATTCAAAAATTTCACCAATTATCACTACACAGCGATACCAAACGAAATGTATAATGTAACACTAACAACCAGCTCAACCAGATGTACCACAATGTGACTAAGGAACAAATAACACTTCATCCAGCTCAATCCTTATGTATCATAACAAAATCAAGGGAAAAGACAACACTCCCACAATACTTGAGACAATACTTAACCATAAGTTAACGAATCCAAATAGCCATGTAAACGTCAATGATTATAAAACAATTAAGCCAGGAAGCAATAGTTGGAAACGGGGAAAGAGATCATGTTAAGCAGATAATTTGGTGGTGCATAGATACTCGTCATTTCACCTATACACCACACACATGCAATTTCGCATATAAATTAAGTTGGGAATTCTTATTCCCTCAAGTCAAGGTTAAACCAAGCACTTACCACAAATTCGCAGGCCACTCACTACTCAATTACCGCTTTTTCCTTTAGAATTTGCCTCTAACCCGCTTGAATCTAATCATAATTAGTACAATATACTTAATTTTTGCTAAAGGAACTAACTTTACTGAAAATTTATAGTTTTCCTAAGTTTTCTCAAAAAAGGTTAAAACCCGACCCCGACCCGCTTGGTCCAAACTCGGGGTTTGGTTCAAATTCCATTTACCCATTCACCCCCGAGCCCGAGTATGTAATTAGTTTCGAAATTCGACCCCAATTCGAGGTCAAAATTCAATTATACAAAATTCCTTAATTATACCCAAACCCTCAATTTCTACCATGAAAATTCTTAATTTTGATTGAAAAGTGATGAAAAATATTGGATAATTGAAATAGGAGAGTTTAGGATTGTTTACCAACACCTTGGGGATGAATTTGTGTGAAGAAAGTCGCCTCTAGGTCTTTGTAGTTCGAAAATAGGTGAAGACTAAGTTCTGCCCGAGTTTTAAAACATATTTTATATGACTATCAGGCCTTCATCGCGTTCGCGATAGGCCTGCCGCGTTCGCGATAGGCCTGCCGCGTTCGCGTAGATTTAAGGCACACTGCCCTCCGCGTTCGCGACCAGATGCCGCGTTCGTATAGAGTAAGCGGCTCCCCCTCCCCCAGGTCCATTTATGCATCGCGTTTGCATGGGCCAGAACGCTTTCGCGAAGCTTTAACCCACCAGTGCTTCGCGTTCAAGTCCCGAGCTCCGCCTTCGCCAAGAACAAAAATACACCAGTGAAATTTTACTCTACGCGTGCGTGAGTGAAGCCACGCGAATGCGATGAACAAATTGATTGTGCACTACTAACAACAAAACAACAACAAATTCTAAGTTTAAAACATCTTGTAGCCTACCCGAAACTCACCCGAGCCCTTGGGGCTCCAAACCAAACATACATGCAAGTTTAAAAACATCATATAGACTTGCTTGTGCTATTAAATCATGAAAATAACATCTAAAATTACGAATTTAACCTCAAAACTCATCAATTTTTTCAAGAACACTTAAATTTTATTATTTCTCAACCAGACGTCCGAATCACGTCAAATCAACTCCAATTCTCACCAAATTTCACAGATAGTACTTAAATATCATAACAAACTTGTATCGAGATCCAGAACCAAAAATACGGTCCTGATACCGACGGTTTCAAACATAAATTCATTTCTTTATTTCATTAGAATCTAGCAAAATAATTTTCTTTAAAAATTGATTTTTAAGGCTAGGGACCTCGAAAGTAAATTCCGGGCATAGGCCCAAGTCCCATATTTTACTGCGGACCTCCCGGGATCGTCAGAACACGGATCCGAGTCCGTTTACTCAAAATGTTGACCCAAGTCAACCAAAACCAAACTTTAACTCTAAAAATTATTATTTATCATATTTTCACATACAAGCTTTTCGGTTTCACGCTCGGACTGCGCACGCAAATCGAGGTAATTAAAATTAGTCTTTTTTATGTCTAATAAGCCTAGAAGGGAGTCTCAAATCCTAAAATGACCCCTTGGGTCATCATAATATCCACCTCTAAAACAAACGTTCGTCCTCAAACAGACATAGAATATTATTGGCAAACAAGTGTGGATATCTACTCTGCATGTATGACTCGGGCTCCCAAGTAGCTGCCTCAACGGCTGACCTTTCTACTGCACTCAAACTGAAGGATAACTCTTTGACCTCAACTGACGAACATGTCGGTCTAAAATGGCTACCGGCTCCACCTCATAAGTCAAATCTTTGTCCAATTGGACAGAGCTGAAATCTAACACGTGGGGGTCACCATGATATTTCCGAAGTATAGACACGTGGAATACCAGATGAGCTGAGGATAACCCTGGAGGCAACACAAGTCTATAAGCTACCTCCCTCACTCTCTCAAGAATCTCAAATGGCCTGATATACCTAAGGCTCAACTTTCTCATCTTCCAAAATCTCATAACACCCTTCATGGTTGATACCCGAAGCAATACTCTCTCTCCAAACATGAATGCCACATCACGAACCTTACGGCCAGCATAACTCTTTTTCTTGGACTGAGCTGCACGAAGCCGATCCTGTATGATCTTGACCTTATCTAAGGCCTCCTGAACTAACTCTGTATCCAATAACCGAGCCTCCCTCGGATCAAACCATCCAACTGGTGATCTACACCGTCTACCATATAATGCCTCATAGGGAGCCATATGAATGCTCGACTGGTAGCTATTATTGTAGGAAAACTCCGCTAACGGCAAGAACTGATCCCAAGAACCTCCAAAGTCAATAACAAAAGCGCGGAGCATATCCTCTAGAATATGAATAGTACGCTCGGACTGATCGTCCGTCTGAGAATGAAATGCGGTGCTCAACTCAACTCGGGTACCCAACTCACGCTGAACTGCCATCCAAAAGTGCGAGGTAAACTGCATACCTCGATCAGAAATGATAGACACGGGCACATCGTGAAGGCGAACAATCTCCCGAATATATATCTCTGCCAACCTCTCTGAAGTAGAAGTACTTGCCAGAATGAAATGTGCTGATTTAGTCAGCCTATCCACAATAACCCAAACTGCATCGAATTTCCTCTGAGTCTCTATCTACTGAAGAAAACCACCGAGTTTCTGATGCTCATATTTCACCTGTTGAAAATTTAAACAACGAGCCACATAAGCAACAATATCCTTTTTCACCCTTCTCCACCTATAATGATGCCTCAAGTCCTAGTAAATTTTGGCTGCACCTGGGTGAATAGAATACTTAGAACTGTGAGCCTCCTCAAGGATCAGTTCACGAAGGCCATCAACATTAGGCACACATATACGACCCTGCATCCTCAAAATACCGTCATCTCCAACTGTAACCTGCTTGGCACCACCGTGCCGAACTGTGTCCCTAAGGACCATCAAATGCGGGTCATCATCATGCTGATCTATGATACGCTCAAATAAAGAAGACCGAGCGACTGTACAAGCTGAAACACAGATGGGTGAAATATCCAACCTCACGAATTGATTAGCCAAAGTTTTAATGTCTGCAGCTAACAGCCTCTCACCGACTTGAATAAATGCAAGTCTGCCCATACTCACTGCCTTTCTACTCAATGCATCAGCCACCATGTTGGCCTTCCCTGGATGATATAATATAGTGACATCATAATCTTTCAATAACTCTAACCATCTCCGCTATCTAAAATTAAGGTCCTTTTGCTTGAACAAGTACTGGAGACTGCGATGATCTGTGAAAAGCTCACATGGCACACCATAGAGATAGTTCCTCCAAATCTTCAATGCATGAACAATGGCTTCCAACTCTAAGTCATGGACAGGATAATTCTTCTCATAAACTTTTAACTTCCGAGACGTATATGCAATCACCCTGCCATCCTACATCAATACTACTACAAGTCCAACACGGCAAACATCACAATATACCGTGAAAGAACCTGAACCTGATGGTAAAACCAACACCGGTGTTGAAGTCAAGGTTGTCTTGAGCTTCTGAAAGCTCGCCTCACACTCGGTCGACCATTTGAATGGAACACCCTTTTGGTTCAACATGATCTTAATAGTTGTTCATAATCAATTACATAATTATCAAATAACTTTATGTTAACCATAATATCCTTTCAAACCTTCCCAACACCAATGACGAGATGCGATGCATGAAGACCTTATAATTATTTACCCGAATTAACGTATCTCATTTGACGCCACATGGGCGGGAACCTACCTCGTAGGTTAGAGCTCAATGATTATAGCACGAATTTGGCAAATTATGCACAGATAAATTTATAGAATTTTTCAAATAAGCCTTACAGGAATGAGTCCATATTTTTACTATAGTAAAATTTTAATTTCACAAGGGAGAATTTAAACACAAGAATTTTCATCACAAGGATCTCGTCCTTACATAACTTCCTTCGCGGCTCGTAGGCCACTTTAAACATATTAAATCATATTAAAATGCGAGGATCTCGCCCTCAATTCTGCATCACAAGTAATATGCATATCGTTCCAATTGGAACACTCTCTTTTCTTTTTTTAAATATTTTCCATTAAATAAAAGTACAACACGTAATGATAGACATAGTTATCTCCAAAGAATTTCTCAATACAAGTATTCACATAAGTAGATTTCAGAATTGCGAAGCTCACCCGAGAGTGGAGCATATTATGAGGACTTTCCTATATACTCATAATCGAATTAGGTTAAGGAAATTATCACCTTATAATAACTAGAGATTGTACTTGTAATGACACCATCTGGTGTAGCGACCTCAGCCATACCATAGACAATATATTAACAGGCTAGGTCTCCACCTCTAGGAATCTGACCTCTGCCTTCGACATTCCAACCCCTTTTTCTCCTAGCTGGTCATGTAAGTTGAGTTGTAACTGCCATGGGGCACGTAGCCTGAGTGCTCTGATGAAATATGACTCTCCTAAGTCTAGAACAATTTCTAACACTAGCCGAAATAAAGTATCAACCTGCCCTGAGTCATACAAAATTTTTACAATCATATTCGAGTCCTTTAATGAGTCTATGAAGTTGCTCTCTGGCTATATGAACCGAAGTAGGAGTAAGAAGGGCTAACTTATCGAACCTGATGGCATATTCTGACACCATCATGGTGCCCTGACGCGACCGTTCAAATCCTATGCGCCACGCATTATGGAGAGTCCGAGAAACAACTATTTCAAAAGCATTTATGAGAACCGAGTCAAGTAGTTGATGTTGCAATGGTTGGTTTTCCTCTTTGTAGGCTTCCCACAAACACCGACGGCCAATTTCTTCTTTTACTATGTTGACTCAACACTGCTGAGCTACCCCATTTATTCATATACTCTTCGCAGTTCTTTGGGGGTAAATCTTATCCCTATTAATGCACAATGATCACCAAGGTAGAGTTCTATACAGGTAAATCTTGGCACGAACCACATAGTCTAGAAGCTCGTCAACCACTGTACTCCCTCTGGAGCACCCCAAAATCCGCAACCATGACTTCCGCGCTGAGTAGACCTTCTGTAGATTTAAAGTTATTTGTATAAATCCTTTGGTACTGAGATATATCATTATTAAGGAGGTAGACATACCGCAAGCCCCATCTTTATCTCTTACAAAATCGCAGGCCTTTTACATTCCAGGCCAAAACCGATATAACACATGACCCCAAAATTTATTCCTTGACGGTGGACTTCCTCACTTGGCACGAAGTCATAGGTCACAATGTCTGATAATCCACAATGTTAAACTTCGCAGATCATGTAAACCAACTCTGTTGCTTTTAACTTATTCCTATGTTCTGCAATACTTCATAGCAACAGTCAAGAAAATCACGTGGGTCCTCAAAAGACGTACCACTGAAATGGAGTGGAAATAGTTTGGTAGACTTGTCCAACCTCAATAAACGGACTAGTGCATCCTGCAACATCGGAGTAGCTATAAATCCTTCTGGAATCTGAACAAGTCCAAAATGTACCGACCGATCTAGAATCTCCACGTCTAGATCCATTTGAGGCTTTACAATAGGTACTGAGGTTCGAGCTCTAGATTGAGCTCAACCTCTGCCTCTTCCCCTAATCGTAGCTGTTATAAGGGCTCAATTTCTTGTCTGGATGTAGACGCATGGCGTGTTGTCGAGATTTGCAAGAGGACAATAATAGACGAGTTCAATCATTAGTGATAGAATAAATTCGTACGATAGAGTAGAATAGAAGTGAAATTGTTCCTAACTTCATAGCCTCTGAGATATAAGTACAGATGTCTCCGTACCGATCCTTCAGACTTTACTAAGTTTGTTCGTGAATTGTGAGACCTAGGCAACTTAGTGCTCTGATACCAACTTGTCACGACCCAAATTCCAAACCTTAGGGATCGTGATGGCGCCTAACACCACACTTTCTAGGCAAGCCAATGTTAGAACTTATTTAATTAGTTTCCATCAAAGTCTATTTAATTATAACAAAACAACTAAAAAAACTAAATTTATTAATTCCCATGCATAAATTCATGAATAAAATAGTAAATGAATAATTAAGCAGAGCCACAAACTAAATATATAACTATAAGACTACCCAGGGTCTGGTGTCACAATTCACGAACCACTAAGAATTCTACACATAATGGGCTGAAAGAAACAACGTAGTTGTTTTTGAATGAACTAAAACAATGTCTAAACAAAATAGGAGAAGACTCCAGGAATCTGCGGACGCCAGCAGATCTACCTCGTGTCTTCAAATAATGGTGTCTGCTACTAAAATCTCCTAACTCTGGCCAGTGCCTGGATCTGCACAAAAGAGTGCAGAATGTAGTATCAGTACAACCGACACCATGTACTGAGTAAGTATCGATCCTAACCTCGACGAAGTGGTGACGAGGCTACATCGGGGAAATTATAACATAACCTATGACAATATATAATAAAGCAGGAAGAAATTCTAAACTAAATAAAAATAATAAACTGTAATAATAAATAAAATAACTCAGCCGTCCTTTTCAGGTCTCAGCAATAACCAGATTCTCACGTAGGTTTCCAAATTTCAACTTTAAAATAATTGTAAGTGCATAATATAAAAAGATAGTAAAGTAAAACAGTAAGTTTCAAAACCAGTAAAATATAAGTGTCCTCCATTATTGCTCCTTGTTGCGGCGTGCAACCCGCTCCCACCTGTCCACCCTTATTGCTCCTCCCTATATATATCACCCTTATATCTCCAGTTGTGGCGTGCAAGCTGATCCCACTTGTCCACCCTTATCACTCCTTGTTGCAGCGTGCAACCTTCTCCCACCAGACATATCATATCATTATATTTATGAAAACTCTCACAAGTCAGGCTAAGCCTTTCACAATATTTTTTTCTCAACATTTTAAATAGAACAAGTTTTACTTTAAATAACAGTAAAAGCAGAATATGAAATAATGACAATAAAGCAATAAGTTCCAGTCTTTAATTTATAAACAGTAAAACATGAATATTCTCCCTTATCGCTCCTTGTTGCAGCGTGCAACCCGATCCCACCTGTCCACTCTTATTGCTCCTCCCTATATATATATATATATATATATATATATATATATATATATATATATCACCCTTATTTCTCCTGTTGCGGCGTGCAACCCGATCCCACCTGTCACCTTTATCACTCCTTGTTGCGGCGTGCAACCCGCTCCCACCGGACAAATCACATATCATATCACTTTATTTATAATAAAGTTTCACAAATCATATTTCCAAACCTTTCACAATACTTAAATCTCAATTTTCATAAACAGGAAACTGTACTATTCAGAAATTTCACAAATTATCACTACACAACGAAACCAAACGAAATGTATAATGTAACACTGACAACCAGCTCAACCAGATGTACCCCAATGTGACTAAGGAACAAATAACACTTCATCCATCTCAATCCTTAGGTATCATAACAAATCAAGGGAACAACAAACACTTCCACAATACTTGATACAAATAATTTAACGAATCCAAATAGCCATGTAAACATCAATGATCATAAAACAATTAAGCAAGGAAGCAAATAATTGGAAACGGGGAAAGGGATCATCTTAAGAAGATAATCTGGTGGTAAATAGATACTCGTCACCTCACCTATACACCACACACATGCAATTTCACATAGCAATTAAGTTGGGGATTCTTATTCCCTCAAGTCAAGGTTAAACCAACACTTACGTAAAATTCGCAGGCTACACACTGCTCAATTACCGCTTTTTCCTTTAGAATTTGCCTCTAATCCGCTCGAATCTAATTATAATTAGTTCAATATCATTAATTTATGCTAAAGGAACTAACTTTACTGAAAATTTATAGTTTTCCTAAGTTTTCTCAAAAAAAGTTAAAACCCGACCCCTAGCCCGCTTGGTCCAAACTTGGGATTCGGACCAAATTCCGTTTACCCGTTCACCCCCGATCCCGAATATGCAATTAGTTTTGAAATCCGACCCTAATTCGAGGTCAAAATTTGATTTTTATAAAATTCCCTAATTCTATAATTTTTGATTGAAAAATGATGAAAAACATTGGGTAATTGAAAGAGAAGCGTTTAGGATTGTTTACCAATACCTTAGGGATGAATTTGTGTGAAGAAAGTCGCCTCTAAGTCTTTGTAGTTCAAAAATAGGTGAAGAATAGGTTATGCTCGAGTTTTAGAACATATTTTATATGACTGGGTAGGCCTTCATCGCGTTCGCGATGGGCCTGCCGCGTTCGCGATGGGTCAGGCCCGTTGGCCTTCGCGTTCGCATGATAAAGAACGTGTTCGTGTAGAGTTAAGGCACAAAGGCCTCTGCGTTCGCGACCAGGTGCCATGTTCGCATAGAGTAAGCGGCTTCTCCTCCCCCAGGTTCATTTATGCATCGTGTTCGCGTGGTCCAGAATGCGTTCGCGAAGCTTTAACCCACCAGTGCTTCGCGTTCGCTTCCTGATTTCCACGTTCGTGAAGAACAAAAATATGCCAGTGAAATTTTACTCTACGCGTTTGCGAGTGAGGCCACGCGAATGCGATGAACAAATTGATTGTGCACCAGTAATAGAAAAACAACAACAAATTCTAAGTTTAAAACATCCCGTAGCTTACCCGAAACTCATACGAGCCCTCGGGGCTCCAAACCAAATATGCACGCAAGTCGAAAAATATCATACGGACTTGCTCGTACGATTAAATCATGAAAATAACATCTAAAACTACGAATTTAACCTCAAAACTCATCATTTTTCTGAAGAACACTTAAATTTCATTATTTCTCAACCGGACGTCTGAATCACGTCAAATCAACTCCGATTCTCACCAAATTTCATAGATAGAACTTAAATAACATAACAAAATAGTATCGAGCTCTGGAACCAAAAATACAAGCCCGATACCGACGGTTTCAAACATAAATTCATTTCTTTATTTCATTAGAATATAGTAAAATAATTTTCTTTAAAAATTGATTTCTAAGGCTAGGGACCTCGGAATTAAATTCCATGTATATGCCCAAGTCCCATATTTTACTCCGGACCTCCCGGGGTCGTCGGAACATAGATCCGGGTCCGTTTACTCAAAATGTTGACCTAAGTCAACCAAAACCAAACTTAAACTCTAAAAATTATTATTTCTCATATTTTCACATAAAAATCTTTCCGGTTTCACGCCCGGACTGTGCACGCAAATTGAGGTAATTAAAATTATCTTTTTATGGCTAATAAGCCTAGAAGGGAGTCTCAAATCATAAAATGACCCCTTGGGTCATCACACCGGTATTCTACAACAGTTCATAACAGCATAATACAAGTCATAAAAGGGGTATCTCAGAAGTAAGATGCTCAACTCGTTCACAGTTCCAAAAAACTAGGCATGCTTTTCAAATATCTTAGTGGAAACTCAAATCTTTTGTCGGAAATGCCGAAATACAGGTAAGTTCGAAAACTGTGATTTTTCCCAAAATCCTTTCAAAAATAAATAAGATGTTTCATTTTATTTCCAAATAATAAGTATAAAATACCTCTCTATGCCCACATATCAATGTGTATAATAAGTCATGGATGACGTGATACTATATATCATGAGGAAAAATGCATCTCTATGCATGTATGTCATATGTGCATGCAAATGCCATGTATCTCATAGATGAATGATGTGCTCACACTCTCAAAGTACTCAATCTCACTGCTCAATGTTCAGCATACTCAGACACTCAACGCTGTACAATAACTGATGCGGCGCGCAGCCCAATCCACACACGTTTATAGTCGACTGCGCTCACTGGGGGTGTTCAGACTCCAGGGGCTCCTACAGCCCAAACGCTATAATCCGCACGGACAACTCACGTGCTGGATGGACAAATCACGTTCCATAATATCAATATCTGGATCCGCACGAACAACTCATGTGCTGCACGGACAACTCATGTGCTATGATATCAACACCTGGATCCGCACGGACAACTCACATGTTGTGGTATAAATATCCTCACAACTAGGCCCCTGGCCTGACTCACAGGGTGGACGCCCACACACCCGTCACCTAGCATGTGCGTCACCTCAACACCAATCACATAACAAGTAATGCGGGGTTTCATACCCTCATCACTAAGTTTAGAAGAGTTACTTACCTCGAACAAGCCAATACCATTGCCGAGCAAACCAAGCGATGCTCCAAAGATGCCATTCCCCGCGTTCCGACCTCTGAACGGCTCCAAACTAACCAACAACAATTCAAATACATCAAACAATTCTAAACGAACCAATCCCGATCGTAAAAGATCAAATCTTGAAACAAAACCCGAAATCGGACAAAAATCCCAACCCGAGCCAGCACCTCAAAACCCGACAAAACTCACAAAATTCGACAACCCATTCAATTACGAGTCCAACCATACTAATTTCACTCAATTTCGACTCCATATCAATGTTCAAAACTCAAAAATTCATAATATGAAACTCTAGGTCAAAACCCCCAATTTCTCTTTAAAATTCAACAACTAATTGCCAAATATGAAGATAGATTCATGATAATGAAGGTAGCACTTACCCCAATCCTTGTGATGAAATTCGCTTCAGAATCGCCTTAATCCGAGTCCCATGTCTCAAAATATGAAGAAAGAACCAAAACCCTCGATTTTTATAACTCTGCCCAGCTATTCCGCATTTGCGGTTAAAATGTCGCATCTGCGACCTCCGCTTCTGCGGATGATGGACTCGCATTTGCAAGAGAGCCACTTCTGCGTTGTCCTGATCGTATCTGCGGTCGATCTTCTGTGAAAATACATCCGCATTTGCGGACCTTCGACCCTCAGTGAAATATCACATCTACGTCACTTGGATCCATCTGCAGCCATCACACATGCGCAATACCAATCGCACGTGCGGAATACCAGAACCAGGATCTGCAACATTAAAGAAAATGATTTGAAATCAATCTAAAACATGCCCGAGCCCCTCGGGACCCCGTCCAATCATACCCAAAAGTCACATAACATAACACGAACCTACTCGAGGCCTCAAAATACATATAAACACATCGAAACGAAGAATTACACCTCAAATTGAAATCTATGAACTTTGAACTCTCAATTTCCAATACTCGCACCGAAACATATCAAATCATCCCGGAACGAACCCAAAATTTTCACACAAGTCCCAAATGACATGACAAATCTATTACGATTCCCAAAACTACAATCCAGGTCTGATATCCTCAATGTCAACTTCTGGTCAAGCTTATGAACTTTCCAAACCTTCAAATTTCCAACTTTTGCCATTTTGCGCCGAAACCTTCTAGAAACATCCAGATGCAAATCTGGGCATGCGCACGAGTCTAAAATCACCATCCGGACCTAACGGAACCATCAAAACTCCATTATGGGGTAAAATTTTCAAAAAGTCAAAGTTGGTCAACTCTTTCAACTTAAAGTCTCAACAATGAAATTCATTCTTTCAAACCGATTCCGAATAAGCTGAACACCAAAACCGACGATTCACATAAGTCATAATACATCATACGGAGCTACTCATATCCGAAACACCCGAGCGAATTGCAAATTCTCAAAATGAACGATCGGATCGTTACAGCAATGTGCAAATACCTGGGCAGCAGAATATATTTTCCAAAATGAGGGTGTGGTCATTTTTACCATATCTTGAGTTGTAAACCCCCGTTTTGAAAGATTTTTCATGATTTTTTTAAGCAAATCATTGGGGTAGGTGTTCTTCACCCGGAATTTATTATTCCATGATCTTTTGCTTATGTTTATCCTATAATTAGTGTTCTGAGTTTAGGAAAAAAATGAAATTTTTGAAGAAATCTTTCAACATGTAATATGATAATTTGAAGGACGAAATGATGTCGGAAATTGATGATTTTGGTATGGTTGAACTCATATAAATGGGTGTTCGGGTTTTGTGTATTTTATCAGGTTCCGAGGTGCGGGCTCGGGGGTTGACTTTTATTTCTTGCTAAAGATTGAAGCTTTATTATCCGTAATTGTTCCTATGAGTTCTATTTATGATTCAAAGTTATTTTGGCTAGATTTGAGCCGTCCGTAGGATTTTTCACTCGAGAAGGTCATTTTAAAGTATCTTGCCTAACTTTGTGTGGGAAACTACCCCTTAGGATTTGAGTCATTTGTGCTAATTGTATCATGTGAAGGTCATGTACGCGAGGTGAGGAGTATGTACTCGGGCTTATTTGTAGAAATTTGACCGTTTAGGGCTCTTAGGTTCTTATGTCCATTAAATATGAAGTTGTTTTGTCATGTTAAATTCCCCATTTACTAAATTCACCCTTATGTGTCTTAATTGTAATTAATTGCTTCGTGTTTTACCCTTATTGCTTATTAAACGCTTATGTACCTTAACTGAAGTTGTTTCCTCTTTTGTTTCCATGCTATCCTTTACGTAATTGTTTATTCGTGATTGAATTTATTTTTATCTTTTCCATATTCTGCTGATCCTTAATTGAATTTGTTGTATCTCATCTGTAATTGCTCAAACCTAAATGATGTTTTGTTATCCCTTATCATTGTTGACTTATCCTTATTTGGAATCATTGATTCATGTTATCCCTCTTATCATTGAATTGTACTTTTGTGGAATCATTTCTACACATTATGTCTTCCTTGTTGAGCTATTCCCGTTGAGACGATTACTCCTTGTTAAGTCTTTCTTTGTGAGCTCGTTCTTCCGTTTCCTTGTGTTCTGAAGTTCCTGAGTTGATTTACTCGTATTCTCGTATTATTGTCGTTGTTGCTGTTGTATTCAATGTTATTGAGTCGAGGGCTATGCGTGGTTGTGATATTGAAACTGTTTTGAGAAAATCTTATGGCATGTGGGCACATATTGTGAAAGTCATTTATTTGAGTTGTTATGTTATGGCACACGTGTTGTTGTTGAGAGAATTGTTATTGTGTTTGCACGAGGTTTCTACCTTGCAGTTGTTATTGTGCTTGCACGAGGTTCTGTTGTGCGGTTGTTATTGTGTTTGCATGAGGTTTCTGTCGTGAAATTGTTATTGTGTTGCACGAGGTTTCTGTCGTGTTGTTATAATTATTGATACGTATGCGATGGTATAAGGTCTGGGTGTTGAAACACATGCAGTGAGATAAGGTGGGCTTGAAATCTGTGGCTAGTAGGGGAACTACTAGAAGCCATGCAGTGTGATAAGGTGGGCTAAAACGCGGGGTGCTATTTCAAGAAAAATGATTTTCAAAAACTAAATATAAAAGCCCCCCGATGATATAAGGAAAGTTTGTGATTTATTTTGTGATTTGAGACTACGAGGCGGTACCTCGGTAGGGCTCTTGTTGTCACTTTCTCCATTCTTTTGTACTTGTCTTTGATTGTTGTCTCCTTAGCATACTATTAGTTGTCTTCCTCCGTGTTGCACTATTTGATTAGTTCTATTTAGCTAATCTTGTTGTGCTAGTCATTTCTTCTAACTTCATTATTGCCTTTGTTACACTGTACATTGCGTGGTGATCGTTTCTTATGTGTCATTCATTGTCTCTGCTCTTATTTGTTGACTTGAATTGTGGTAGAATACTTGCACAAGCATACACATAGTTAAATCACCCATATCAGTTTTAGAATATGAATCCTGGCGTCATTGGCCATGATACATACTCTTGTCTACTTGCCTTATGTGCAAGAATTGTTCTATTGGCACGAGAGTCGTCCGTGTGGTTATAAGTTGTAATGTGGGCACAAGATACCAAGTGATTAGGGTTCATGAATTGGGGTCGTGAGTTGTATTTATGAGGTTCGGTACCTCGTGGAAATGCTTGAACAGATCCATTGTGAAAGCGGTTGTTCTTATTGAGTTATTGCTGGTGTTTATTTATTTGGTTTCAACGGACTTAGACTGTTTTCAGTTTACTCTACATCATTACTACCTGACTGCTTCATGTTAAATATTGTTGTTACTAGAGTACCATCAAGTATTGTTTTGTATTCCTTATCGAGCTAGCTTTATATTAATATTGTTTCTTTGTTAGTTCACCTTCACACTTGTTCAGATTTTTAGTCCAGTAGGTGTCTTGACCGTCGCTCTTCACTACTCCACCGGGGCTAGTCTTGGTACTTACTGGGTACTGCTGTGGTGCACCGATACTACACTTCTGCACATTTTTGTGCAAATCTAGGTGCCACAGTTATTATTGATTATTAGCTAGCTGGTCGAGCATTGCTGTAGAGACTCAAGGTAAACTGATCACGCTCAACTATGTCTTATAAAATACTAAGCGGGCGTTGCAAATATAATCCGGGGTATTATGCCCAGAGTCGATCCCACAGGGAATTTACGTATCAATCAAGGCTTTAGAATACGCAACTTTTACTCAATCAATTCTCTCAAGACTTTTTAATATAAATTGGTGATGTTTTACTAATTCTACTGACAATAATAATAACTAACAATTACTAACAATGTGTTGTAAACAATTATGATAAAGGTCTAAGGTTATGGTTTCCCCCGTTGGTGAACTTCCTTCTCGGATACTTCTTATAGTTTGATTAGTTGTCTCTATCAATCATGAACACTCTATCTACCATAAATCTCTCTCAAGTAATTATGATAATTTACTAGACGCACTCTCTCAAGTTACTCTAGCTAGATTGCATTACAGTTCACTTTAGATTGCACCCGAAGTATCGTTATTTCTAATCCAACTTCTAAACCCTCGGTTATGACTTTCGTCTATATTCTGGGAGTGGTGTTGTTCAAAAAATTACCTAAATATGCACTCTCTCTAAAGTAGATACATACTAAATAGGCACAGCTAATTGAGGGCCATTTCAATCAACTAAAACAAGAACGTAGTTGAACAAATAGAGATTAATCAACCAATCAAAACTATATTAATATCACAATAAGTTTATCCCCCAACGGGTTCCACCAAAACCCTAGATTAAGAAAATTAGCTACTCATATTCATAAGAATCAATTCTAAAATAACTTGCATAATTGAACTACAAAATAATAAATAAAAGCTATAAAAATCAATGTTTGCTTCACTGAGTAGTAATCCACAGGTTTTTCTTCACTTCAATGGCTTCCTCCCTTCAAGTTGTGTTTTTGGGTCTATTTATATGTTTGGGATAAACCCTAAACATGTAGGAGACTTCTATTCCAACCGGGAAACACTTAAAACTCTTTAAAACTCGGAATTGACCGGATCTCGGGACCCAGGTGTTTGGGCTCATACGCCCCCTTAAAGCCAGGGCAGACCTGGATTTAGGGGTCTAACGCCCCACTAACGCCAGGATGACCCTGGCTTTAGGGGCCAAACACCCCACTAACGCCCGGGTTGGCCTGACTTTAAGGCCAAAACGCCCGGGTATAGCCCGGGTCACTCCTTTTCGACTCTTGAGCGTATTTTCGACGTTCATGCATCCATTTAGCTTGGTGTCCACCTCCAATGCACTTACACATGAAATAGACTCCATTTTGCACATAAAAAGTGTATTTTTATCATTAACGCACATAAAATGTAAGGCATATAACTTTTTAAACCATGAATTCTAGCCACGCATCAATACCCCACACTTACACATTTGCTCGTCCTCGAGCAATCAACTACACTCATGAACACAACTTATTAAGCAAATCCCTTAACGCGTTATACCAAGAATTTTTAAAACATTTCAATCACAGAGGTGTGACATCCTCGCCTCAATAGTCGACTCACATATACCATGCTTTATTCACAATCCACTCACTACTCTAACATAGAGGTCAACAACATTACCTTTCCTTCGTGAATCATGTGCCCTCACCAAATTCAAGAGTTAGTTCAACACACAATGAAGTTTAAGAACATTTAGGAACTCAAGATAGAAAGAATTCACTCACTCTCAGAAACAAT
>ML328421.1:0-66953 GCA_005239505.1 Nicotiana paniculata | reverse complement strand
ACCCTAGGATTATATTTGCAACGCCCGCTTAGTCTTCTACAAGACATAGTTGAGCGTGATCAGACTCATTGGAGTGCCAATTGACTTAGCGTTTTCCATGCCAAACATTTTGATAAGCTTCTTCGTGTACTTGGTTTGGCTAATGAAAATCCCCTTAGAAGATTGTTTGATTTGAAGTCCGAGAAAGAATGTTAGTTCTCCCATCATACTCATTTCGAATATTCCTTTCATATAAAGAGCAAATTCTTCACAGAGAACAGAGTTACGGCTACCAAAAATAATACTCCCTCCGTTTCAATTTATGTGAACCCATTTGACTTGGCACGGAGTTTAAGAAAATAGAGAAGACTTGTGAACTTCTGGTGTAAAATGAGGCACATATATTTTGAGTGTCTATAAATAATTGCATAATGGTAAATTGTTTCCAAATAGAAAAAGTGGTGATTCTTTTTGGTACTGACTAAAAGGAAATATGTTCATATAAATTGAAACAGAGGTAGTATCATCTACATAGATTTGAGTAATAAGATTACCTGAACTGGAATGCTTAATAAAAAGAGTTGTATAAATATTACCTCTTTTGAACCCTTGATTTCGAAGAAAAGAACTTAACCTTTCATACCAGGCACGAGGAGCTTGTTTGAGACCGTAGAAAGCTTTAGTCAGCTTGTATACATGATTAGGAAAGGTGGCATTTGCAAATCCTGGTGGTTGCTTCACATATATTTCTTCAGAAATGTAACCATTTACGAACATAATTTTAACATCCTTTTGAAATATCTTAAATCCTTTGTGAGCAGCGAAAGCAAGTAATATTCGTATGGATTCAAGTCTTGCTACAGGCACAAAGGTTTCATCATAGTTAGTTCCTTCTTTTTGAAAGTATGCTTGAGCAACCAATCTTGCTTTATTTCGAACCACTTGACCTGATTCATTCAATTTGTTTCTAAATACCCACTTAGTTCCAATGATAGAGGAGTTTGAAGGTCTTGGAACCAATTCCCATACTTTATTTCTTTTAAATTTATATAGTCTCTTTCATAGCACTTATCCAGTGAGTATCTTTGAGAGCTTCATCCACTTTCTTTGGCTCAAGTTGAGAAATAAGAGCTACATGAGATTTGCTCTTTTGTGACCTTCTTTTAGTGATTCCTTCATGTGGATCTCCTATAATGAATTTGTGAGGATACCCAGTTTCACTTTTCCACTCATTTGGAGTGTTTGAGGAAGGTTCTCTTTCTTCATTAGTCGTCTGATCTGCTTGGGACAATTCGAGATCTTCTGCAGGTTCTTCAGCTTGTTGAGTCTATTGAACAGCTGACTCACTTTGGTGACCCTTTCCTACAATAACAGATTTAAGGACAAAATTCCTCATCTTTAGGAATTTTTTCACCTTGGGCGAGAGTTAGTGTCAACAAAAACAACATGAATTGATTCTTCAATGCACATAGTTCTTTTATGTAGACTCTATATGTCCTACTTGAAGGAGAGTATCCTAGAAATATACCTTCATCACTCTTAGGATAAAACTTACCCAAATTGTCCTTTCCATTGTTGTGGATAAAATATTTGCATCCAAAAGGGTGAAAATAGCTGATATTCGGTTTCTTACCATTCCATAGCTCATAAGGAGTCTTTCTGAGAATTGGTCAAATGAGACACCTGTTGATAATATGACATATGTACTCACAGCTTCTGCCCAGAAATGATGAAGTAAAGAGTTTCCCGCAATCATGGTTCTTGCCATGTCCTGTAAATTTCTATTTTACGCTCTACTACTCCATTCTGCTGCGGTGATCTTGGTGAAGAGAAGTTGTGAGAGATTCTTTGATCGTTTCAAAAGCTCTGCTTTCAAATTCTCCTCTATGATCAATCCTGATAGTAGAGATGTAGTATCCTTTTTCTCGTTGAACCTTCTTACATAAAACTTCAAAATTCTTTAGATCGTCATCTTTGTGACTTAGAAACATAACCCAGGTAAATCTAGAGAAATCATCTGTTACCTGAAAGAATGATTTTACCTGATTCATCTTCTATAAACCAGCCATGTTTCTTAAAACGAACCTCATAGTCGTTATCACATAGTTGACTAATGCCGAGAAGATTATAACCAAGTTCATCAACCAGGTAGATTTCATCTACATCACATGTTGAGCTCAGATGAACTTTTCCAACACCAATTACATTTCCTTTGGATTTGTCTCCAAAGGTAACTGTTCCTCCATCTAGTTTGGTGATTGATTTATGCAATTGTTTGTCACCAGTCATATGTCTTGAACACGAGCTGTCAAGATACCATTTTCCTTTTCGATTCTTCTTGTAGTGTTCTTGCAAAACAAAATTACTTGTTTTTTTGGGTACCCAAGCCTGCTTGGGTCCTAAATGGTTAGAATGTATAGTGTTAGTTTGATTTGAAGATTTAGGTCTCCAGACCCATCTTCGGTTATCTTTGAACCTGCAAAGAATTTGAGATATGGCCCCTTTTACCACAATAAAAACACAATGGACTATTAGAGTTACCAGTGCCTTATTCTGCTCTAATTTTGTTCCTGCATTGGTTAGTACTATGGCCATTTTTACCACAAATGGAACAAGAAAGAATTTTCTATTTGTAATGAGCAGTCTGATTTGATTTGACTGAGCTGTGACTAGTGAAATTTTGCAATCCATTCAATTGAAGTTGAAATTCATTTACTTCATCGTGCAACATGTCACGCTCAATCTCACATACTTCCAGTTTCAGGGCCCAGTTTTTCATTTCTCTCTTGATCTTTCAAGTTTGTTCACAACCCTTTCGATATATGCAAGAGCAATATCAACAAATTCTTGAAGTTTATAACAATTTGGGCTTAAGGGAGTAAATGCCTCACTAGTTCCCTCGTCCGTCATAAGACCAAGTTCTCTTGAGTCGTCTTCCTTATCATTTCTATCGGCCATTTGTCAAAGAAATACATATTAGCAACTTACTCATGATCATACTCATTTTCGTCACTCCAAACGCCGAAGAATTTCTTCTTTTGCATGTTTCTGCTGAGTTTTTTCTTTAGTTCATGACAGTCAGCTTGAATATGACCAAACTTTCTACATTAGCACCTTCCATCATTTTTATCAGTTTCATTGTCTATCCTTCCTTTCCTGAAGTTAGGCTTCCCTCTCCTGCTATTTCTGTTTTTCCTCATCATGCTTTTTACAACTTGAGAGAGCATGACAATGTTTTCATATTATTCTCCTCCTCCTCCTTCTTCTTCATTTTCTGGTTCAGCTATATTTGCCTTAAAGGCAATGGTTTTCTTCTTCTCTTGAATTTTTCTATCCAAGTGATTTTTCTCAAAAGCGATTAGATCACCTCTAAATTCATCATAAGTAATTTTGTCAAGATCCTGATATTCCAAAGCGATGACCTTTGGTTGCCAAATGGTAGGTAAATTCCTGAGAATCTTTCTAACTTGTTCACCACTCTTGATAGGACTACCAAAAGACTTTAGATCTCCAAGAATTTTACTGAAACCCAAGAATATTTCTTCCACTGGTTCTCCATCCTTCATTTGAAATAGCTCGTAGTACTAACCAAAAGATTTATCCTAGTTTCTTTCACTTTGTTGGTTCCTTCGTATGTGACCTCCAATTTGTCCCACATTTTTTTGGATGTATCACAACTTGATATTTTTTGACACTTTTCTTTACTGATAGCGTTGTACAGTAAATTTTTTGCTTTGGTATTTATAGTTATGATAACAACTTGTTCATTAGTGTAGTCATCTAAGTCAAGAGGATCAGTGGATACGATGACTTGACCATTTGCATCCTTCTTTGGTGGGGTCGGAAGATTTACTTTTTTGATCACCCACCAAACTTTAATATCATGTGACATTGTGTATGTTTCCATACGCACTTTTCAGTGAGAAAAGTGTTGACCGTTGAAATAAGGAGGTCAAACCTGAGAGGTTCCTTCTTGAAATAGTGCACCAACAATAGTGTTAGATCCCATGATCTTTTTCTCACCATCTGTTAAGTAGAGATTGTGAGCCTGACTCAGATACCAATTCAAAGTGCAAGGGGGGGGGGGGAGTGAATATTGGTCTATTAAAAATTAGTGGACTAACGATGATTTTAATTGATTAAAAAAAGAGCAGAGTGAAAGATAACAGTAAACAAAAAGTAAATGACACACAATAATTTTATACTGGTTCGGTACCGGTGTGGTACTTATATCCAGTTTTTCTTGGTCACAAGGATTCCCTTTATATCTTGAAAGTATTACAAAACAGATGGTTTTGATTCGTTCACCACCAATGAAGTATAGCAACAATGAATTCTAAATAGTGACACAACTCTCTTTTGTGTTCTAATTCTTCCTATCTTTTGAGACACTTATAAACTAAAGATTACAGTGTTTAGGCTAAGAAGCAGAGAGACTTAGAAATTAATGTGTGTAGTTGTGCAAGTCTTCCATTTGATCTTAGCAGCCTTCTTATAGGATAAGAGAGAGTCGTTGAGTCTTGACTGATAATAGAGGCACGAGATCTTCAAAGGGATTTGACCCAAGGGGTGCCTCTTCGAATCCTGTTCTTGGGAGAGGCCGGATTCGATCGTGACTTTCCTTGTCACAGGCTCATATTGAGGAGACATTAAATCCTTGATTGAGCTTAATTATGGATGCAGAATATTTGCTGGCAAATGCTTCCTTGATTTGTAATCTGATCTCCTTTATTGAGGCCGAATAGATGTGCTATAATGAGATTCCTTTTTCACGACCATTAATTGAGCAATCATATCTTTGGAAATCTTCTCATTTGAATTCTTTCCTTTTTGGTTATTTCGATTCCTCCAACCCTTTGGACAACTTCTCATTTGAATTCTTTCTTTTTTGGTTATTTCGATTCCTGCAACCCTTTGGACAACTTCTCATTTATGTTCTTGTTTCGATTCCTGCAAACATGCAAACTAAAATAAGATATCATTGTCATTATTGAAACTTTGGAATATAACTTAACATGTATATGTTGATGCGAGCAATTGTAGAGTTCATGAGAAAGCTTTGTAGATCTAACAGTGTTCCAAGGTTGAGGTAGCAGCTAGTTTATGGCAGCATAGCGTTGTTTACTTCTGCTCTGTTTTTCAAATAAATTATGTATTATTCATATCAGAGTTGTATTTCCTGTGTTTATTAGCTAATGAATTGAGACACAATTCTTAGAGTTTACCTTTGTGTGCTGTTGTGTCAAATATTGATATTTATACCATAAACCCTCTTTTAGACTTTATATATATCTCTTGTTGGGAATGCGTTAGAAGGATCATCTATGATTGATTCGCCTAATAGATGATGAGTTAGGTACCAACGTGGTTTAGTGGAATTAGACTGTGACAAGTAGTGTCAGAGCCTAGGTTTTATAGGTCTTACAAGTCATGACATTGTCCTAGTAGAGTCTTATTTATAGATATGTAGAGATCTATATCTATAAGCAAGAGATAACATAAGCTTTAGGAAAGCGTTCGCTTATTTCATTCGCCCTTCGTACTATAGAGCTAGAAGTAGGATTTTGACATTCTTTCTTGTTCAATCTACATGATGTTGGGAACATATTCTCACTTGAGCACCGATGGCTTGTGATGATATTATGGATAAGGTGCGAGATACTTTGTTCGTGATATAGGGATAGGTCAGTTTACAAAATATAGCAGGTACAAATCGCATCTTAGGCTCTGGGAAATTAGTTGAGTGAGGTTGTAATTCAAGATATTTACTATACTACATGATATCTATGTTTTCACTGTTATTTCGCTTAATGATTGAGTGGGTGCCTCCACAGTCTTAAAGGATAATGGAGGGTAGTATTGCTGATTTAAATTGGTATAGTTAGCGGGATAGCTATGAAATATGTGTTTTCTATCCGAAGACTATACTTGAATAGTTTGGACATAATAAAAAGAATTTACTTGAGATGCAAGGAAAAATGGGATATGATCAGCTTCAACATCATTCCAAAGTATCACCATAGTCTTATGACTTCGACATGTCATGGGACTGTCAAAAGTTCATTAATAGCATGAAATAGATTCTTGAATCTTGTAGAATTATGTAATTTGGAAAGACAATTTGACCACGTTGAGAGTGGTCTGTTTTAGTTTATGTAAACTTACTTCTTTTTTTGATCTGTTTAAAAAAGAATGACCTCTTTTTAAATTTTGAAATAATTTAGCTTAAACTCTCAATTCTAACCTTAATGAAAAAGTTTTTATAATCACACAAATACTCAGGACCCCTTTTTAACTTGTTTAGGACCACAAATTTCAAAAGTATTCATTTTTTCTTAAACATCGTGCTCAGTGAAACAGGTTCACGTTAATTGGAACAGAGGGAGTACTAATTACTAAAAGTTTCCTTCTGTTTAGCGGAATGAGTGCGTTAAAGAGAGAGTTTGAATAGTTAAAGCAAGGTGACACGACTGTTCTGAGGTTAAATAGGGTGTATTTGTGGGTTATATATGGATTGGGAATACTAACATCGAGGTCATCTTGGGAAGGATTTTTTGGATATGCTATGTGCTATGAATGATTGATATATGCCATGATTTTTTTTCGTGACATAGACTTGTCATTCTCTGGGGATACAACATTCAATTGGATGCCTAAGGGTACTCAAGAAAAGCATAAGTTGTTCGGTATGTTGGGCTATGCCTCGGAACACTAGCTAGAGTAGAGTTTCAATCCTTAATACGATTATAGTAGTTATCAATAGTATTGTTGTTCAGCCGTTAGAGCTTTCTACAGACATTGAGAGGATGTTGTTTCATGTCGAGATCACTTGAAGTAAGTTTTGGTCAAAGACCCTAGTTGTTTGGAAGACGTATGATGTCTTGAAATAGATCAAGACTTATTTGAAAGAAGTGGGTCGGATAGCAGTTGTACAGGCCACTATCTGGACATGAATGATTCATTTGTTTGGAGTATTAAAGTATTATAGACATTTTGTGTAAGTATCAAGACTAACCTCAATGAAGTAGTGACAAGGTTCAAGTCATGTAATACCAACTAACAAGTAACTATATACCGTTAAAGTAAGTACATAATTGATGTTTTATACGTCAATGCCACACAGGGGGAGGATTGTGGCGTCCAATTTTCGCGTACACTGATTATAGAAGGACATGGTTCTTCTAAGTGTTCCTTAACCTACTGTTGCTGAAATAGTAAATGCGGAAAGTAAAGAACACAAAGATTTTACGTGGAAAACAACCGGCTCAAAAGGTGAAAAAACCACGATCTACTACTCGGTATGATTTTTTCCAACACTTCACTAAATCACTGAGTCAAAACAACATTTACGAAAACTCTTTATAACCCTAAGGATTACCTCTAATCTCAATGTGGCAACCAACCTCTAACTGTAGCGACAACTTCAAGTTAACTCTAAATTGAATACTCAGAGTACCTAATACAATTGCTTCTAGATAAAGCTGAAAGGTACAATTTGAAAACCACCTACTACAATGAAACTACAATAAATGATAGACGCTTAGAACTTGTTCTTCGTATCTGGTTCATTTAGTTTCAGGTTTGCACACTTGAATCACACATATTCTTGCTATTTGCTCTCAACTCACATTAAACTTCAGCGTTTGTGGGTACCTGTAAAATGAGAACATCCTGCAATATATAGAGTTAGTAGATTAAGAAATAACTAGAGTTTTAATGCTACTCTTCCTTGGTGGAAGAGTTCTAGTTATCTTCAACCTCTAACTCCTCTCTTATATTGGATAGTGTTCTCTTTGAGTAAGGAGTCCTTCTACTTATCAATTATGCAACCTTTTCGATCAGTAAATATCATATATAACAAGTTAAGTTTATCTCCCTCACGTTCATCCCTTATGCTCTAATCTGCCCATGTCTGTGTACACTGTGGATAGACCTGGTTCATGCTTAAGTTCCTTTGTCAATCTTCAAAACAAACTTCACTTGGACCAACAAATTCCCCTTTTTGATGATGACAAACTGTATGTTTTTCATAAGAGTAGGCCCTATTTCAAGTCAGCTCAACATCAACACAATATTAGAACATTTTACCTTTCTAAAGTCACTTATCAACAAGGACAAGGTTCATTAGGTTATAAACATCACAGTCCAATGTAAAAACACAACATAATTCCCTCTTTTGGCATCATCGAAAAGTTGCATCATCATGTTCGATAACCGAATTTTAATAAAAATCACTCATGGCCACTAGGGCTACGTCAAATGCAATCATGGATTTAATCATCATCTATAAATATAAGGATATTAGCCATCTAAGAAATGTCAACAAATAATTAGAGAAAAAATTAGTGAATTTCATTGATTGATAAGATCCTACCACAAAGCATAAGAAGACATAAAAATACTGGATCATGAGCAAAAGAAACAAAAAAAAAAATCCCGAACTGGGTCACTGGTTGATCTATACTAGGCAAGGAGGGCTTAAGGATGAGAAGGACCAGGTTCTTGATTTTTGGCTTGAAGCAGTTTCAGCATATCCTGAAGAATGTCATCATTCTTCTCCTTTTCTTTTGCCAGCTTAGCTCTGAGAGCATATCTCTAAGACCACTTCTTCCAACCTCTTCTTCAACCTATCAATCTCAGGATCCTTAGCTCACTTTCTTACACCAAATCTCGAACTTTGTTTTTCACTAGTACCTTTTTTGGATGAACCAGTTATTTGGAAGTGGTTTGGACCTCATTGTCACAAGCAGTTAGAGTGTTTACCCCAAAATGATCCTTGCTTGTACCAACTACCATTTATTGATAGGTACCTTAAACTGTGCAAGTACAACCGTGAGAATAAAGCCATAGGATATGACGTAAGTTTTGGTGCCATTCAGAACCCTATCAAGAAGCTGGATGATGAATCCATGCCAATTGATTTGCCTCCCACTCCAAACATTCCATAAGTACCAGGTCCATGAATGTAACAATGTTCCTCCTTTCCTGCCTAGGCAGCAAAACTTTGTTCACAAACTCGAACAACACTTTGTGGGGTGACTTCATCTCACTTTTGTAAATAGCTTTGGGCTCAAGTGCTTCATCATTGTCACCAAACTTTCTTGTAATGACAAAGGTACTAGGGAGATTTTCTAGACTTGGCCATCTGAGCTTCTTATAATCATTGTACCCTTCAGCAGGTACAACCAAGATCTCTCCTAGTTCTTTAGCATCAAAACTCACTGTCACCCCCTTTACCACACTGATGACCCTACCATCTTTGATCTCACAATTAGCCATGAACTGCACAATCTCAGTTCTGGCCAGCTTTCCATCTATCTGAAGGACCATGTCCTTCCATCCTTGCAATTGTAACTTCTCCAGCAGCATTACCATACCTTCATCCTCCAAGTTCCTAAGGAGTCTACCTATCAAGATAGTTCTCTTCCCAAACTTAACAATCGTGTCCTTCTCAGCATCGTGTTCTTCTACTTATTTTTCTCCACTCAATTCATCTTCCTCCATTATTTTCACTTTTCTTGGTTTCAATGCAGACCTGCTTCTTTTTACCAAAGTAGATGGCTCCGCAGACTTAGATTTTGAAACTGACTTCTTTATGGAAGTCTTTGCTTTCTTTCCCTTTGGAGTCACAACCTCCATTTATTTTGTCTCCTCTTCATCCCGAAGGACCAAGTACATCTCGTCAATTTCAACAGCCTCAATAGGCTCAAACACCTTCCTTTTTCCTTTAGTAGCAGCTTTTCTCTTACTTTCTTCTAAGGCCTTTTCCAGTTCAACCTCACTCTGCCTTTTCTGACTCCTTGTAACTCATTCTCTTGTAGGAGAAATCTCTACATGGATAGAAGAGGCAATCTTTCTGTTCTTGTTTTCCCTAGCAGTGCCAGGAACTTTGACTCCGAAACTCTTTTTTTATGGGATTGTAATTGTCAGTCATCCTCTTAAGTAGTTTTACAAGGGTTTCATGGTCAGATGGAACGGGTTCTTGAACATCTTTCCCTAATCGAACCAGCCCCTCAGCTGTTTCTCCAGACCCTCTTCCCTTTTTTTTCTTTTATATTTTCTTCTTCTCTATCAAATTACTCACTCCAAACTACCATTGGTCCTATTTCTTCAGTCAGACTAGCAGAAGTGGGTGAACCTTCAGCCACTCCTTTTCTCATAACCTTCAAAACACCTTGAATACCCTAACCCTACTTTTCTTTTCTCTTTTTATCTTTACCACCTATTTTCCTAGACACAGTAGTGTCAACCCCAGCCACAGTTTCCACTAGAATGAATCTATTCTCCAAATTTTCAGCAACCTCATGTTACATCCCGCATTTTCGTATGTTAAAGTTTTGTCTTAAGTTAATTGACGTAGAATCGGGGATGAGATCATCTTGACATTAACGTATTTACGCTATTTATAATAAGCGATGAATAAGCGTCATGAAGGATAAAGGGTACACGAATTTAAAAAAATGAGTTTCGTTGAAAGTGGCCAATTTGGGATAAAATATGGGTCGAGCAATACTAACGGATATTTATGGAGTAGCACCATACAAGGTACCATATGGCTGTGATAATATGATGTATAGAGTATATTAAAGATAAATATAATTTTAAGTAATTTGTGATAATTTTTTAAAATTATGCAGGTAATTGGTTAATTACTGGGTAACGGAACNNATATAAATTTATAAATTATCCCCCCCCCCCTTAAAAAAAACGTGGCAAATATCCACAAACTAAAGAGAATGACTCTTTAGTCTTATTGAATATGTGGCAATCATGCTAGCCAAAGAAGGGACATTACATATTTTATAATCATTATACAAGTTTTATCATAAAACATAGGAACTCCGTAGAATGCAAAGATAATGGAGTTTAGAATTCAAAAAGAAAACATTAGCTTCTTGGTCTTGAAAATGTTAGCTCATGTTTAGCCAATTCAAGCTTTCCAACAAAGAAATTTTTTCATTTCTTATGAACAAACACCAATAGAAGACATGTTGCATTCTTTCTAAGACTTCAGAGAACAAAGCTTCATTTTTTTCGTTCAAAATATTTCACAGAAGCAGAAGCTTTATTTTGTTCAAATAATTCAAGGAACAAAGCGTAATTCTATCAAATATTTGCGGTTACGAAAGGGTACGATGCAATCTTCGTCAAAAATATTATACGGAGTTTTCCCTACTCCAGGTATGTTAAGTCTAAGCCCTTCATTCATTTTGGCATGATCTCGTAATTGCACGAGTCTGATAACGAAGCATAAAAAAAAATCCATATCGCAGAATTTACGTATATTTACTAGTTTTGTAAGTTACACTATTCTCTTTATTAGGACTTCATATTTAATTGAGTATTTCCTTCTTCCAATCAAGAGAGCAGAGAGTTTATATATACATTATTACAATATTTTCATTACCATCGAGCTATAATCGATGGGCAGGCCCCTATTGGGCAACCTCCGATCAGATGATAAGTTATATACCGAGCCTACTGTGACCGAGCTCTTATGAGTGACCCCAGTTGCCCGAGATACAAGGCCTAGTATGGCTGAGCGCTTATGAGCGAGCCTACTATGGCAGAGCAGTTTTTTATATATATATATATAAATATATATATATATAGCCTTATTAGGGCCGGACAACTATTTTACTTATCATATTGAGAGAATTGAGTCAGTATCAGTAGGTAAGCATATGTTAAAATTATCAGTTCAGTTTCAGCTTTCTATATACTGCCTTACATACTCAATACATTATTTCGTACTGACGTCCCTTTTTGCCTAGGGACGCTGCGTTTCATGCTCGCATGTCCTGATAGACAGGTCGAGAGCCCTCCAAGTAGGCTATCAGCTCAGCGGAAGATGTTGGTGCGCTCCATTTGCTCCGGAGTTTCTTATTTGGTCAGTGTAAATAGGACATGTATTGATTGGTATAGCGGGGCTCAGTCCCGACCCTTATGATACTTATGTACTCTTAGAGGCTTGTAGACAGATGTCATGTATATGAATTCTTGTATGGCCTTGTCGGACTATGTTTAGAGTTTATTAATGATTATGTTGGCCTATTAGGACCATATGTCATGAGTATATGTTGATTTAATAAGAAAGATACGTTATGTTGGTGCTCGGTTGAGTAAGGTACCGGGTTCCCGTCGCGGCCCATCACAAGTTGTGTCACTCTTTCTTTTTACTCTAGATCGTGTGATAGAGCTCTGTTGTAAGAATTCAAAATTCAAAATTCAATTTTATTCTTAACACGACGATACCTACATTCAGAAAGATGATCGATAAGTGATATAGATGTGGAAGTGTTGAATTAGAGGAACTCAATTTTGCATCTTGATTATGATAAGTAAATGTGGGGTCTTCAGCAGATTATGCGTGTACTAAAAGGTGTAAGGTTCTTCATAAGGAGCTTTAAGGAAAGAATACTTATCCACTCTTACGGTAAAAAGGAATAACAGGATTGGAAGTTAGACACAAGTTTCAACAAGTAAAAGGAGCAAGGTGAAGAAGGGAACGAGGTACCCAGTTAATTAAGGTTATCGGTGATTACAATTCAGGAAGAAAAATATAAGCGTTTTGATTTACCTTCAATTGTAAGAAAGGTATGTACAATTGGCCACACCCATCTCATTCATGCCCTATGTAAGCTAACATAAGTCGTATAAGAGAAGGATGGATATCAGGATCCGGCTGGAGTTAGAATTACCCAAAATGAGGGATAGATTGTTTGGGTTAGTTGACATTTCCAAAGGATGAAGTGCTAATAGATCTCCTTGTCAGACACCCCAATGGTGCACTCTAAAATAGTACAACTAGATATGAGTACTACAAATATAGGCATTGGAAACCTGGAAAGGATAAATATCATCTTAGTATGACTCACGTCCCTAGTAGAGAAATAATGTTAAGCAACCCGAAGGGCCAATGGATGGAGCAAAGGGGAGCTAAAAGCAATCGAATATCTTGTTGATAAGTTTCAGAATAAAGTGATAGACAGAAATGTTAGCAGGAAATAAGAAGAGAGTGCATTATGAGTAAGATGTGATACGTGGATGAACACGGTATATTAGAGAAAAAAAATGACAGCATTACAGAGTTTATAGTCAAGTGAAGGAAAAGATGAGAAGTGACAGGCCTTGAGACAACAAAAGGATATAAGCCATAAAGTCATATCCTCATTTCGAGAAACAAGTTCGTGGACAAAAGGAAAAGTCAGACCCCTCCCCCCCAAAGTTATACAAGTCAGTATGGGCTGGTGAACAGGATAACTACACGTGAATTAAGGACCGAGTGACTAATAGTCAGTATCATCAGAATTTCAGATTTTTCCCCGGCGTTAATAGAATGGACAAAAGAAGAAGATTCATGAGAAATTCAAAAAATGGTCATTCATGAAAAACACTTATCTAAAGCAAGCAATGTGAGAAAATTTAAACTGAAGGGACTGTACGTGCACGTTACACTAGATATATTCGTCCTGACTAAGGAAATTCTTATCCTTGGTACAGAACAATTTCCACAAGGTGAGTAAGGGTCATCGATGATATAAAAGATGCCAAGGATGAAGAGGTAGAACATTTATATGTATATCATCGTAGCAGTAAGTGTTAGTACTCCCCTAAAGGGGGGGTTATGAAGTGGTGTGCCATGAATTCAGAATAAAGTAGTCCTAGTAATCATGGAATGGTAAAGGAAGAATGTGGTAATGAAAAATGAATGAGATTACACTTATTCAGCTCCTACTTATATGGTACAATTCCAGGACATGAAGCAAGGTCGACGCCAAGGAGAGGAAGTAAGGGTTCCGGCCCGGGATGTTATTGATAAAATAAATTCTCTGCTCTCTTGACTGGAAAAAAAGAGAGGAAATAAGTTAAGACAAAGGAAATAACCCAAGAAAGATTACGCGGAGTATTGATATGAGGACGGACCAACGACCAGTTACTAGTTGATTCAGGAAGAGTCTTGTTATGGCTAGACAAGAGGATAAAGACAAATCAGCAGATCATTACAAGGTTAACATAGGGAACCCCAACATGGGGAATTTGGCCTCGCAGTTATGACATTGTAATACTTGAGATATATTCGTATAAGAGTTGGGAAAGTTAAAAAGGTACCGTATGAGTATTACGGAAATAAAAGAGAATGACACGGGGAAGAGAGTCAAAATATTAGTTCAGAAGCAACCCTACAAGCACAAGGATACAGAGGTAAGCAACTACGAATGATTATAGGCAAGCAAGAACATCAAAAGGTCCGTACTAAACTCGTAGCTTTACAAGAGACAGAAGGTCCCCTTTAAGTACTACAATGGAAAACTAGTTGAGGAACTAAGAAAGAAGGCTTCAACCTAAACATAGAAACTCGAAGTAGAATTGGTCATGCAAAAAGAAAATAGTCTCACTACAAAAAAAAGATTGTGCGCACTCCAAAAGAAAGTGGCACCAATCGTGGCCAATAAACGGGGAGAAAAATCGAAGGTAATATTCGAGACCATATGAGTTGCAAAAAAAAAAAATTGGCATGCGTGGGAACTAGCATAAGTTAAGTATGCATACAACATGGGGGCAGAAAGACTAGAAAAAAATATATAATTGCGTACGTTTCAAGAAAGCTAATAAGGAACAGAAGGAATTATTCGATCAATGATCTTGAGTTGGTGATGTTATGAACGCACTTAAGAGTTTGGAGTTGTATACTTGCAGCATATACAGCCGTAGAAGACTCTGGTATACGTTAAAAGAAAGAATTGAGCCCAGGTCATAGACGAAGGATTGAATTGTTAAACGATTGTGTCATGGATATTCCATATCGCACATGAAGGTCTAGCGTAATGACTAATACCAGGAGATGCAGATCTAAAGATATATTAAGCCTACAAAGGAAGAGGAAACTAAAGAGTTACATCAAAAAAACAAAATCAGGAGTCTGATTATTGGACCCAGAAAATTTTAGACATCGTGATTGAGAACATTGCAGAATCACTCTTAATATAAGAGGGACAAGAGAGATAATACAATAGCCATATTTTATAAGGGCTATATGATGATGCATGTGAGAAGAGTACCAGCTTCATAAGAAGTTAGTATGAAGTTCCCACCAGATTGTGTATGCACCAGAGGTGCAAGTATTATAAAAGAGCTCCAAGTTATGGACGTGAATCACACCTAGTTTGAAGGGAGGTCATGAAAGAGATAGAAGATACAATGCGATATTTTAAGGTAAGTAAGGTAAAGGTGAACAACGTATGAGATACTCGAAGGCAGAAGATTGTGAATAGTCCATACTTCGGATAACATGCTAGAAGCGCGGGGATTCAGTATCTAGGGATAATAGCGGCATCTTCAGTAGCATATCTTCCAAACTATGGTTTCTAGGTATCAAGAGATCTAGCCAAGAGAGTAAAGAAGAGTTAGAGACGATGTGATGTCTCGTCTGATGTTCCAAAATTATATAAGGAGATTTGTGTGCAAGCGAGTTGAAGGAAGGTTGCGAGTAGTATAAATGAATATGTAGGTCGTAAGCTAAAATATGGTAAAGCGAGAAGGTTTTAGGAAGATAGGAGTAAGGATAAGAAAGTGCGGGTAGGAAGATGATGAGAATGGATAAAGTCCTTAGGATTAATCCATAAAAATAAGAGAGATGATGGTTTCTCTAATTTATACAAAGCTTCGTATAGCCTGAATCAACTCAAATGAGTCTAAGGCTAATGGCATTCAGAAGAGATGGAATGCTGCCCTGATAGTACAATGAGAGCATAATTGTGATAGATAAATGATAGCGTTTGGGCCTTCGATTGAGTAATGATTTTGAGAGGATTTCATGAGTTGTACATGATTAGCGACAGTGTTGTATAAGAGATCAAGTTATCAGTGGTAGATGATGAATCAACAGTAAGGTGAATCAACAATAGATGGATGGAAGTTCAACAGTATGAGATGAAATCAGACCACCAATCTTAAGGATAAACAACAAGAGTAACCTCGAGTTCGTTGCAGACCTCAGTAATGATAATCAAAGTAAGAGTTATGGTATAGTATGACCTACGTAGATGCGGTAAAGATTCAGGTCTATGAAATAAGATATAGCAATATTCGCAAGTTCTACAAGGTACCAACAGAAAAACTTTAGTATACCTATAGATTCCCAGAAAGACATAATATTAAGCTTTGTATATGTTTACAAGTAAAGCCTACAAATTGGCTAACAACTAGAGGAAAAAATAGAGAAGAGACGCATAAGCACTTACAACGTCAGAGTTGTACATGCTGCATGATAAAAGGTAGCAACAATTACGAGATCGAAAGGACTCCGACCATAAGTCGTGGGGTGAGAAAGAGGCCTAAAAGGGGGAAATTCCCTGGCCTTTGGATTTAATCACAGAACAATTTCCTAGATGTCAAGGAGTAATAAAGTATCCAGAAGTCCTAAGCTACGAAAATGTAAGAGCATCAGTCAACATTCCAGGACGAATGTTCCAAAGGGGGGAATAATGTTACATCCCGCATTTTTGTATGTTAAAGTTTCGTCTTCAGTTAATTGACGTAGACTCGGGGACGAGATCAGCTTAACATTAATGTATTTACACTATTTATAATAAGCGATAGATAAGCGTCATGAAGGATAAAGGGTACACGAATTTAAAAAAAAAGAGTTTAGTTGAAAATGGCCAATTTGGGATAAAATACGGGTCGAGCGATACTACCTGATATTTATAACACCATGTAAGTACCATATGTTCGTGATAATATGATGTATAAAGTATATTAAAGATAAATAAAATTTTAAGTAATTTGTGGCAATTTTTTAAAATTATGCGGGTAATTGGTTAATTACAGGGTAACGGGACATTACCCAGTTAACTAATAAGTGGATATAAATTTATAAATTACCCCCCCCCCCCAAAAAAATGTGGCAAAAATCCACATACTAAAGAGAATGACTCTTTAGTCTTCTTGAATAGGTGGCAATCATGCTAGCCAAAGAAGCAACATTACATATTTTATAATCATTATACAAGTTTTATCATAAAACTTAGGAACTCCTTAAAATTCAAAGATATTGGAGTTTGGAATTAAAAAAGAAAACGGTAGCTTCTTGGTGTTGAAAATGTTAGCTCCTGTTTAGCTAATTCAAGCTTTCCAACAAAGCAAATTTTCCATTTCTTTTGAACAAACACAAATATAATACATGTTCCACTCTTTCTAAGACTTCAGAGAACAAAGCTTCATTTTTTTCGTTCAAAATATTTCACATAAGAAGAAGCTTAATTTTGTTCAAATAATTCAAGGAAAAAATGTAATTCCATCAAAATTTTGCGGTTACAAAAGGGTACGGTGCAATCTTCGCCAAAAATATTATACGGAGTTTTCCCTACACCAGGTATGTTAAGGCTAAGCCCTTCTTTCATTTTGGCATGATCTCGTAATTACACGAGTTTGATAACGAAGTATAAAGAAAAATCCATATCCCAAAATTTACGTATATTTTCTAGTTTTGTAAGTTACACTATTCTCTTTATCGGGACTTCATATTCAATTGAGTATTTCCTTCTTCCGGTCAATAGAGCAGAGAGTTTATATATACATTATTATAGTATTTTCATTACCATCGAGCTATAATCGATGGGCAGGACCCTATTTGGAAACCTCTGATCAGATAAGTTATATACCGAGCCTACCGCGGTCGAGCGCCTATGAGCGACCCTAGTTGGCCGAGATACAGAGCTTAGTATGGCAGAGCAGTTTTATATATATATATATATATATAACCGAGACTTATAGGGCCGAACAACTATTTTACTTATTATATTGAGAGAATTGAGTCAGTATCTATAGGTAAGCATATGTTCAGATTATCAGTTCGGTTTCAGCTTTCTATATACTGCCTTACATACTCGGTACATTATTTTGTATTGACATCCCTTTTTGCCTGGGGACACTGTGTTTCATGCCCGCAGGTCCTGATAGACATGTCGAGAGCCCTCAAAGTATACTATCAGCTCAGCGGAAGATGTTGGTGCGCTCCATTTGCTCCGGAGTTGCTTATTTGGTCAGTATAATTAGGACATGTATTGATTGGTATGGCGGGGCTCAGTACCGACCCTGATGATACATATGTACTCTTAGAGACTTGTAGCTATATTTAGAGTTTATAAATGATTATGTTGGCCTATTAGGACCGTATGTCACGAGTATATGATGATGTAATAAGAAATATACGTTATGTTGGTACTCGGTTAAGTAAGGTACCGGGTGCCTGTCGCGGCCCATCTGTTTGGGTCGTGACACCTCAGAGATGATTTCAGTAGTAATATTTGGGCCAGAAGTTACGTGTTCTGTTTTAGAAGAAACAATTTTCCCCCTCAGTAGCAGACTTGAATGATTATTTAGATTTCTGGGGTTCCTGGGCCTAGCTTGCTTTCAATTGTTCATCTAATTTCTTGCATAATTCACTCCCAGCCACAGTCTTGCGAGGAAGCATCTTGAATCTTCCTTTCTTAGACTGAGGTGTGTTTGAAGGTGTTATAGATAGTATGGGCGTGATTTCCTTGGGTGGTGATGAGGTATATTCATAAGGTTTTGCCATTTTTGTGTTTGGGAATTTGAGAAAATGAGTTTGTATGTGTTTGAAAGATGAGAGAAGATGGAGAGAATTTTGATGGGTTGAAATTTTAGATGTGAAGAAAAAAGTAAAGAGTTCAATTGGGTAACAACAGCTCTTTCAGAAATCTAATCAAACTGGAAGTCAGTTTGAAAAGACGTTTAAGAGTGTCCCTAGAATCTAGGTACTTAATGCGGTTTTGGACTCATTTTTTAATGAAACTGGTTCATTTCATAATGGATAAGTTCGAAAGGGTTTAGGTTTAAATGGTACTCTCCTCTCAATCATGATCCAAATATAATTATTCCAAATTATGCAGAGTGGAGAATACGTAACAAGTAATCTTGATGAACCAGGTTCTTCACTGAGAAATCTCTTATGTAAGTCTAAATTTTCCAAGAAAATAAAGATTATATCATTAGATACTAATGATTCATCTTAGCACATGGCACAACAGTATACTGATAAAAGTATGAAACTGATCAAAATATAATCTAACTACGTACAAAATTTACAGAGTTTCTAACCAAAAATTTTTTTTTTCATTTTTTTTAATTTTTTTTTCATACTTTTTTTTCGATTATGAATTTGAACTGGTCATTTTAGGTGATCTTAATCATCCCTAATCCTAATTTTTTCCTTTCAAAGTGATATCTACTTAGAGTTTTTTTGAAGATGTCAGCTATTTGCTTGTCAGTAGCACATAACTCCACAATAATCAAACCATTTTCACAATTGTCCCTCAAAAAGTGATGCCTCACATCTATGTGTTTAGTCCTTTTGTGATGAACCAGGTTCTTGGTCATACTAATTGCACTAGTGTTATCACAAAAGATGGGGATATAACCTACATCAATCCCAAAGCTCATGAATTGTTGTTTGATCCACAACAGTTGAGCACAACATAAGGTAACAACAACATACTCAACTTCAACAGTAGATAGAGCCACATAATTTTTCTTTTTGGTGGCCCAAGACACAAGACAAGAGCCAAGAATGTCTGCCATACCTGAAACACTCTCTATATCAACAAGAAAACCTGCATAATTAGCATCGGCATATCCTACTACATTAAAATTATTACCTGTTGGATACCATAGACAAAGCCCATTGGTGCCTTTTAGGTGTCTCAAGATTCTCTTGACAGAAGTCAAGTGAGACTCCTTTCGATTTGCCTGAAATCTAGCACAAAGGCATACACTAAAAACAATGTCAGGTCTGCTAGAACTGAGATACAACAAAGAGCCAATCATTCCCCTATACAACTTCTGATCAACAGGTTCATCTGCATCCAATTTTTTGGTTGTTGCAATACGAGTGTCAATTTATTTGGAATCTTCCATCTTAACCCTTTTAAGCAACTCTTTTACATACTTTTGCTGATGGATCATAGTTCCAATTTGAATTTTGTTTAATTTGTAAGCCTAAAAACAAATTAAGCTCACTCATCATGCTCATTTAAAATTCACTACCCATTATTCCTTTAGATAGCCATTGAGCAAGGCACTCTTGACATCCATCTGATGGAGAGTGAATTCAATGTAAGCAACGAAGGCTATGACGACTCTAATTGTTTCCAATCTTGCAACTGAAGAAAAGGTTTCATCATAGTCTATTCCCTCATCTTGACTATATCCTTGAACCACCAATCTTTCATTGTTCTTTGTAATTGTCCCATCTTCATCAAATTTGTTTCTGAAGACCCATTTTGTGCAGATTACTGATCTGTCCTTGGGTCTTGGTACTAGATGCCAAACTTGACTTCTCTAACATTGGTTGAGTTCGTCTTGCATTTCATTCACCCAGTCTGCATCTTGCAAAGCCTCATCAATATTTTTAGGTTCAATTAGAGATAAGAAAGCATCAAAAGCACAAAGATTCTTCAATGAAGATCTGGTTTTTATTCTAGAGGTTGGAGTAATTATGTTTTCAATAGGATGAGAACTTTGATACTTATAAGGTTTCACAACCAGCTGGTTTCCTCTAGATATTCCTTCAGTAATTTGTTGCAAAGTAACAGGTTCATGAACAAGTTCCCTCGAGGCTTGAGGATCACTTCCTCTTTATTCTGTTCCCCCTATCATGTTGCCCTGGGTGGAAGGACCTGTTCCATCACCTACTCCTTCCTGTAGTGCAACTTCAGTCTGGGTTGTGGTTTCATTTGTGTTTCTTACCAGCCCAATTACTTAATTATCATAGTCCTTCCTCTCAAAAAGAATATTAGTTTTATCAAAAACCACATGTACAGTTTCTTCTACACACATAGTTCTTTTCTTATAAATCTTATAAGCTTTATTATGTTAATAATATCCCAAGAATACTCTCTCATCAAATCTGGCTCAACCTTACCTAGGGAGTCTCTACCATTGTTGTGCACAAAGCACTTGCATCCAAATGCCCTAAGATGGGATATGTTTTTCTTTATCCGTTTAAGTAACTCATAGGGAGTCTTCTCTACAAGAGGTCTAGCCATGCACCTATTTATGGTGTATCGTGCAGTGTTTATAGCTTCTTCCCAGAAACTATGAGGTTGTTTACTAGAAAGAAGCATAGTCCAAACCATATATTCAAGTATCCTATTCTTTCTTTCAACTATTCATTTTGTTGTAGAGTCCTAGGAATAGAAAATTTATGATCTAGTCCATTTTCATCACAAAATTCAGCAAATTTAGCATTCTCAAATTCAGTACCATGATCAGACTTAATTGATGCAAGTTGATTACCTAGTTATTTCTGAGTTTTTATAACAAACGAAGTGAACATGTCAAATACTTTATATTTAGATGTTAAATACAATGTCCAAGTAAACCTAGAGTAATCATTAATAAGTACCATCACATATCTCTTACCATTTCTGCTTAATGTTCTCATTGGTCTACAAAGATCCATATGGATCATTTCCATCGTCCTGGTGGTGTTTACCATTTTGTTGCTTTTAAAAGAGGATATTACCTGCTTCCCCCTTGCACAAGCCTCACAAACCTTATCTTCTTTGAACCTAATGTTAGGCAGTCCTATCACCAAGTCCTTGGGGACTAGTTTGTTGAGTTGACTTAGACTGGCATGTCCAAGTCTCTTGTGCCAAAGGTGGGGATCATTATCCAACACACTTAATCAAGTGAGTTCATTTTCTGAAAGTGTGGATAGATCCACAACATATATGTTGTTCACTCTTTTTCCCAGCAAAACTATCTTGTCAGTGGTAAGATTAATCACAATGCATTTGGTAGATGTGAATGCTACCATATTTCCTTTATCAAACTTGATACACTTATTAGACTGTACTTTAGTCCATCTACCAAGTAGACGTTCTCAATAGAATGAGAATCTGTCTTACCTACCTTTCCAACTCCAATAATCTGACATTTCTTCTCATTTCCAAATGAGATATTACCTCTTTTAAGGCCTTCAAGTGAAAGGAACTGGTTCTTGTTTCTTGTCATGTGCTTTGAGAAGCCACTATCCATATACCATATTTGGCTACTTCCTTTCACTTGGACCTGCAAAAGGAAATCAAAGGTTAGTCTTATGAACCCAAACTAGTTTGGGTCCCTTTCTATAGGCAAAAGGATGAATAAAATTCTTTTTAGCCCAACTTTGCCTATTCTTCTCTTGAACAAATTCGTTGTTCTTTTGAATTGCCTTTTCTTTTGCATTGCATTCACTTTTATAGTAACCGACTTTATCACAGAGTGTGCAAATCTTGTTCCCAGGAAGTGTGAGGCACTTGCTTTTGGGATCCAATTAGGTGCCAGGTTCCCAAAGCCAAGTCCTCATCTGTTGCTACTATGGTGTTCTTGTAGCCCTGAAAGCGCATCGGAGGACTTATTCCATTTACAGGTTCTGTCTATCTCATGCTTTACTTTTCTTAGTTCGTCCTTTAGGATTCTACCTGTTTATCCCTTTTATACAACTCATCTTTCATTTTTCCTACATTTTCTTCTACAGTGAGTTGTGTGTGATCAGCTATGTTTTTACCTGTTCCTAATTTGAATTTTAGATTTTCATATCTAAATCTAGGACATTTGAATCAAGTGCATGAACTAGGTTCTTCAAAACAGTATTTTCACTTACAGTTTCACTAACCCTAAGTTCCAGGTTTTTGCACTTAGCCTTCAAATCACACATTCTTAAGACAAATTTTCCTTTTCATTGTTTAGATCCTCAGATTCATCAATTATTTCTAGAAGTAACTCAGATAACCTTTCTTTAGACAACAATTTAATTTTGTATTTGAGTTGAATTACACTTACCTCAGTTTCCTCATTATATTCTCCAATGGCCATAAGTGTTTGTTCATCCCCATCATCATCATCTGAGCTTTCTCCCCAAGCAGCTACCATAGCCTTGGTTGATCCTATTGTTTTCTTGGGTTGAACATGTTCCTTATTCATGTTCCTTTGTTCAGCTCTTTCCTTCTTCCATTCAATTTCCCATTGAGGACAGTTATTGATGTGGTGATTAGTCTTCCCACACTTGTAGCATCCATCATTGGTTTTATTTTTAGGTACGTTTGACTTACTATAACTTCCACTTCTTGAATGACCCTTTCATCTCCTCATGTACTTCTTGAAGTCCTTGGTGATCATAGCCATTTCATCATCTTCTAGATAAGAACCTTCAGTGATTCTGAGTTCCAGGATCATTTCCTTCTTAGATATATTCATTTTCATGGTTTGTCTCCTAAGTTCATAAGTAGTAAGATTTCAAATTAATTCATCCAGTGTGAGGGTGGAAATGCTCTTTGATTCTTGAATAGCAGTGATTTTTCTCTCCCAAGTAACAGGAAGAACCCTTGTCAAAAATTTTCTCCACTCTATCTTCTTCATGAATAATCCTTCTAAGAAACTTTAGTTGATTTGTCAATGTAGTGAACCTTGTGTACATCTTTTGAATGATTCCTCCTTCCTTCATAGTAAAGTTCTCATAATGATAATACAGTAGAGCTCCTATGGATCTCTTCACCTGAGGTGTTCCTTCTTGAGCCACTTGCAAAGTGTTCGTAATTTCCTTAGCTGTGGGACAACTTTGGATCCTGATGTACTCATCTAGACCAAGTCCAGTCGTGACTTTTAGAAGATGATTAAAGGGACTACGGTCGTGACTTCTACCTAGGTAGTTATCTAAAGGGTAGTAAACTCCAGGGTAAGTTTGATTAGTTGGGGTCGTAATATAGCAATCACATCCGGGTACTCACTCTATACCTCTCTGTAGTTTGAGTGATTTTGCCCAATATGGCTTTCTCAAGTCCAAATGGGTATTTGCACAATACAAGTGATATTAGCTCTAGTCGGGTATTGCTATCTCTAGATTTAACCCTTTAATTGGGGCTATCAATTTCTTGAGTTCACCCCGATTCCTTGATAGCCAAGTTTTCCTAGACGTAGTCCCTCTTTCTCAAGTAGAGACTAAGTCATTAGACGTGAATCAATGGTTGCAATCATTAATTCTTGAGTTCTATCAAGAACTAGGCTAAATATCACTAACCGAATCACAAACAAACCCTAAATTAAACATCCATCAAATACCCACAGTAGGGTTAGGTCACAATCCTAGCTAAAGATTTAGCTACTCATGAAAATTGCAGAAATTAAAGAAAAAATAAAGATAGAATCCATAACATTTGATTATGGGATGAAAATCTAGTACAAAATTGCCAAATGCAATAAGGGAAAACGAAACAGGTGCTCCTCTAAAATATAACTTCACGTAAAAATGATAAAAAGTCCTATTTATACTAGGCTGAAAATATCTGACAAAAATGCCCCTGTGGATTTTGTGCGGCCGCATAATTATGGTGCAGTCCGCATTCCTTGAACTTGAGCTCTGGCTTTTGCTGGACTTCTGCGGACCGCACAATTTTGAGTGCGATCTCGCTCTTGATTATGCGGCCGCATAAAAATAATGTGGTCCACACTCGTTGAATGTGGACTTGAACCCAGCTCTATGATTCTTCACTCCTACAGACCGCACAATTGTGGGTGCGATCGCACTTGACATCCTGCGGCCGCACAATTTTGGTGAGGTCCGCATTCCTTCAGCTTACCAAAATATCAACTCTCTGAATCTCGTCTACTGTGGTCCGCATAATAGTGAGTGCTGCCGCACATAGACTTTTGCGGCCTCACAATATTTATGCAGTGCGCATATCTTTACTTGCTCAAACTTCAGTCTCTCAACCTGTCTTCTACGGCCGCACTAAAATTATGCGGTCTACACAGTTGGCCTTTTTTCCCTGTTTAGGTTCTTGTTCACTTTTGACTCCTTTATGAGTTGATTTTGATTCCTTTGGCTCATATTGCAACATTCCTATAAGCAAACATATTTCATTAGTTTTCGGGAATACCTTTAAGCATTTTTAACCTAAAACACAAGTAAAAGAGAGAAAATAATTGGTCAAAATCCCTAGTTATCAACTCCCCCAAACTTAAGATTTTTCTTGTCCTCAAGTAATTAAGGTAATTCCTACCTCCACTAGAAAAAGGAATATTTCAGCTGACCTAAGGTGAATCAATCACACATCAATTGGGACTAACAATTACCCTCAACACATAGGAATTACCAACAACACAATGTTTTGACTTTTTGAGTACCATATTTCTAATGTGACACTGAGCCTCAAAAGTTGACTCTATTCATCAAGGAAGCTCGCTCATTCACGTAGGTCATTGTGGACCCCAAACTTCTCCTCCTCTACTTTCCATTAGCAAATCTCACATTAAAATGTAACACTCAAAGCAAGGATTGTGAAAAATTTGCTCATTTCTCTCAAAAGAATGTCACAAGTCTAGCTCTAAGTACCATAAGCTTGCACTTATATAAATCACCACTAATGTAAGCTCACTAAACTTGAAATAATGTAGGGCTTTTGCGGGATGTAATGGAGGATTTTGGATCAAGCTAGGAATTGTTGGAATATAATGGTTTCATCTTTTCTTAAGCACTCCATTTTCTCTTTTCGGCTCATACTTTCTCGACTCTTTGAGTCATTTTCTTCTTCCTTGGGGGAACTAGAGAGATGTAACATCACTCCTTCTTAATCATGACATTCATTTTTCTCCTTTTCTATTTACTCCATGCCTTTGATCATTGTTTTCTTTGAATCCCTTCAACTTTCTACCTTATTCACTTTCTTTTCGGCCTGTCTTTCTTTTCTTTGCCTTCCCTTTTCTTCATTTCTTTTTCTTCTTTGTACCTTTTATCACTTTCAAACTCCTCGTCTCTCACCCAAACTTATGTTTTTTCCAATTGTTTTTTAATAATGCTAAGGAAAGATCGGCTTGTAATGTGATTATTAGAAGAAAAAGGCCTTCGGCTCAAAGGGGTTGACTAGGGATATCACATTGGTAGGATATGAAAGTTTTCAAGTTTCAAATTGGATCAAGGAGCTCCGACAATCATTTCTCAAGCTAAGCTACACTTAGAATTTTTCCTAGATAAACATTCGGGGCAAGTTCTAGACTATTTGCTCGGGAACTTGGACTTGCAATTCAATACCTCACCTCTCAAGATGCTGGATTGCTAAAGAGAACAGAGTAGAGCGCCCACAACAACCCTAGATAATATTGAGAATCACAAATGGCTCGACTAACCCACTCGATGATTGTTTAAGTCAACACAAGAGTCCAAAGATCACAACTAGAGCTATTTTATGCCAACAACTTTGTATTTAACCATAAGGCCGGAGGTAAATGTGTTAGTACCAAATGAATCATGCTTGAGACACTTTTATTCATTACTAATATATTTGCCAAAACATAAAAGAAAACAGACTCAATCCCTTAATAAGGTTGTCACGCCATCCATCGTTGGGAAGAGACACCCAGTTTACACAACATCCACCTCTGGAAAGAACCGTGACATTAAGAAAACCAAAGGCTTATTGTTCACATAAAACGTAAAAAGAAGATACTAAAGTAAATAAGAAGTTATACTACTTAGGCAAAACAGACTACAGAAGTTATGAAGTAAACTACAGAGAGTAAAATGAATATACAAACAAAGTAAAGCGAATATATACATAAGGGAAATGACTATATACATCAAATGGGGAGAATATATACATACCAAAGGGAAATAAAGATAAAGGAAAAATAGTGTAATAATTATTACATGCCAAATGTCAATCTCAATAAAAATAGACCACCCCCCAATGAAAATAAGCATTATCCCCAATGCTAATCAAAAAATAAGAATAGGGAAGGGAGAAAGTGAAGAAAAATCCCTAAGTGGTCTCAGTTTGCATGGGGTCCTCATCACCCTCTGTCTCCTCTAACTTTATGTCATCATCTCCTTGCTGAAGGATAACTTGGTTGCTGAGCATCTGTATCATCTCCCCAGTAGTATGTACAGTCGCAGCCGGCTCCTCAGACTTCCGGTTCCTCAGACTGGCCGGCTGCTGCCTCTGGTACTGCTACTGGTGCTGCCGGGACTGATTTCTCCATGAGCAGGTCCAATGGAAGATCTCCGGCAGATGCAATCTTTTCAATATCTTTGTTTAGCTTTTCCACTGACTGCTTTGATGACTAAGACTTCCGCATCTTCTAGACCTGTTTGCCCAAATCCTTAATGACCTTCCTATGCGCCGCTAGAGTCTCCATGATGACCTTCTGGTTGTCCTGAATTTTGTTCAATTTTTCTTCCACTGATGGAGGTACCTGAGGCTCTGCTGGGGCTGAGGAATGTTCTGCAACAACACTGGATATGGGAGTCAGCTTTGTAGTACCTGCCTGCATCCAGTTGTGGAGACTCGCCAATGTTTGGGAGACTCGCAGTGCAGTCTGAGGGTAAGTAGATGAGGCCGGCACCGATAATGGCACTGATAGTCTAGCAGAAGAAGGTGGTCCAGAAGATGAAGGTGGCATAGTTGTTGTCCCGGTGGAAGTACCGGCTGCTTTGGAAGGCTCGGCAGCTGAATCAGTAACCACTACCGCTAGCTCCTCAGTCTGGCTAGTAGAGGTAGTAGCTTTTCCCTTGAACTTAAGGTTGTCAGCTCCCTGAAGGTGGTACCATGAGAAAGATTTATCTGCCTTCACCTCAACGTCATAATGCTTTGGCTCCACCCCTTGATCCTTGAAGTTTTCTGTAAGGAAGTTGGGGTAGGGATATGACCTCTCCCTCTTCTGGACCGCTAAGGTAATGTTAGAAGACATCAAGGCTCCCAAGTTTATTGGATATCCGGCCATCATGCATTCCACTAAAATTGCATGGGGAAGTGGGAGGATGTTCTCATTGAGGCATGGATCAATGCAGCTGCACACGAATGTCTACCACCCTTTTGCTTTAAAGTTTAGGGTGGTTCGGACTATTTGAACCCTGCTGTAAGCCACGAAGGTGTTGACCCTCGGATTTCAAGAATCTCAGCTAGCCACAAGCGAGCTGCCTTATCCATAACTAGCTTTTCCAAGTATTCCACTGCTTCTACTTCTTCAAACCCTACTTATGAGTTAATTGCACGGGAGTCAAAACGGATTTTCAGATTTCGGACTTTTATCATCTTGGTAACCTTTTTGATGTGAGCAACGTAGGCATAGAATTCTTCGACCAAGTGCTCATTTGCATCTAGCATGCTGTGGGTGAACCATTTCCATCCTTTGTGCTCCTGAAATTGTTTAAGGACATCGGGTTTGTGCTTGTTCAAATCTTTCATAAAAAATTGTCGCTCAAGAGTGAGCAACCTCTGCGACCACCATTCTATAAATTTGGCAAAGGACTTGGCACTGACAAATCTGTCTTCCCATATCTCTGGCCTCTTTGATATTTCTAAACCTCCCACTGCAGTATCACCCCCTCTCCCATCGTCCGGGACATAATCATCATCGTCCACATTAATTTGATTAGCTGGAGCATATGAGGGAGAGAGGGCTCAGAAGCTTGACTACCCTCCTCCGAACCTTCAAAAGAACTAGAAGAAGATGTTGATTCATTTACAAGGTGGATTCTCCCTGGGAATTGTTGTAATTGGGCTTCCGGCTGTGCTTCCACGGAGTTACCCTTAGAGGCTTCCCCTGATGGGATGTATTCACTTGTCTTGGAAGGTTCAGGGGGTCTATCAGATGTAGCATTCTTTCTTATCACCTTTTGAAGTGCTAGAGGTAGGATTCTTTTGCCTCGACCCCGGCATTGGGAGGATTCTGCCGTCCCTTTTGATGTATCTCCTCTACCACGTGGGTGAACCATTGTATGTAACACATAAGGAACGGAAATCAGTTAGAATTAAAGCTCATAATGTACATATAATCATGATTGAAAGTTGTAGTACACAGTCTCATAAAGGGTAGTGCGGACTGCACAAAAGTGAGTGCGGCTGCAGACTGCCGAGTGCGGACCGCACAATTTTGAGTGTGGCCGCACAACCCCAGGTTCAGACTACTGAGGTCTCTGATGTTTCATCATTGCAAACCGCACAAAAGTGAGTGCGGCCGCACAAGTTCACTTCGGTCCGCACAATTTTAAGTGCGGCAGCACAACCCCAGATTCAGACTACTGGGGTTTCAGATGGTGCATCAGTACGGACTGCACGAAAGTGAGTGCGGCCGTACAAGTTCACTGCGGACCGCAAAATTTTGAGTGTTGCCGCACAATTTAATTATCATACTTTCCCTCAATTTAGGGAGCTACAGACCACACAAAAATATGTGTTTGCATACCCTCAAATGCAGACCGCACAAAAATGTGTGCGACAGCATAGTTTGAATTACACGCGCACTGACTTACGATTCCTACAAGGTTTTTCACTAATTAGACATGTCTTTAGCAATTAAGAATGATTATCTACATACCAAGGCCCCATTTAACATTTAAGATGCTACCCACATGATGCTAAGCAAGACTGACTATCTATTAACATTATTAGGCCTGAACTTAACCCTAGACTAAAAAAAACTAAAACAAAGAAAAAGAGGAAGAATCTAAAGCATTGAAATTAACATACAAGTAATGAATATGTAGGTAAGGTTCAACACTGATTAAATAGAGGAAGATTGACAACAAAGGGGATATAAATTGTGCTAGCTTAGTTTCAGAGGTCAAAGTTTGTAAAGTGTAAAAAGCTGCAAAACGTCCTATTTATACTTTGACCCGTCTGGCCCATAACTTACCTGAGTGCAGCCGCACAATTTTGAGTGCGGTCCGCACTCCTTACCTATTCCTTGAAGTGGGGCTGCGGTCGGCACAAAAATGACTGCGGCCGCACAATTCATGCGGTCCGCACAATTTTGTGTGTGGCCGCAAATGATTAAGGAAATTTGTCAGGCCAAACATTAGAGATTATGCATTTTTCATCTCCTAGTTGTGCGACCGCACACATAATGGTGAAGCCGCAGAGTGATTGTGCGATCCACATAATTTAGGTGTCTTTCGCACTTTTGCAACACTTAGCCAATTTTTCCTGCACAGTCCCTGCAATGCACACCCATATTCCTGCATACACTTCAAAACCAGTTAGCACAAAACAATGCCTAACCTAAAGAAGAAAATCAATAGAAAGAAAACCACATGGGTTGCCTCCCAAGAAGCGCCTGATTTAACATCGCGGAACTACGCATGTTACCATCAATCACTTGAAATGGAGCAATTCCACAACGTGGCCATCATTAACCTTGCGAAGATAGTGCTTCACCCGGTGCCCATTGACTCTAAACACCTCACCATTCTTATTTTTCAGATCTAGAGCACTAAAGGGTGTCACATGTACAACTTCAAATGGGCCACTCCACTTTGATTTCAGCTTTCCCGGAAACATATGCAACCGAGAGTTGAACAAAAGCACAAGATCACCTTCTTTGAATTCTTTGTTCCGGATATACTTGTCATGAAAATACTCCATCTTGTCCTTATACAAGGACGAACTGGAGTAAGCATGGAATCGTAACTCATAAAGTTCATTCAGTTTCTCAACCCTAAGATTTGCATCTACATCCCACTCAAGGTTGAGCTTCTCAACGGCCACAAAAACTTATGCTGAAGTTCCATTGGAAGGTGACAAGCTTTCCCGAACACTAACCGATACGGAGACATACCAATTGGTATTTTGTAAGTTGTTCTATAAGCCCAAAGAGCATCATCAAGTTTCTTCGACCAATCAGTACGGTTGGCATTCAGAGTCTTTGACAGAATACTCTTGATCTTCCGGTTGGAGACTTCAACCTGTCCACTTGCTTGGGGATGATAGGGGGTCGGCACTTTGTGAGTGACACCATACTTGGAGAGAAATATAATAAAAGCTTTGTTGTAGAAGTGTGATCCTTCATCACTAATGATGGCCCTTGGGGTAGCAAACATTTATTTTCTTCTTCAAGAAAGCTACCACACTCTGAGCTTCATTGTTGGGAAAAGCCACAGCTTCAACCCATTTGGACACGTAATCCACAAATACCAAAATATAGGTGTTCCCGCATGAGCTCACAAATGGACCCATAAAATTGATGCCCCATACATAAAAAAAATATCAATCTCTAGGATGGTTGTGAGAGGCATCTCGTTTCTCTTGGAGATTCCACCGGCCCTTTGGAATTCATCACAACGCTTAACGAGATCGCTAGAGTCCTTGTAAAGGGTACGCCAATAGAATCCACGTCTTAGTACCTTTGTAGAAGTTCTCGCTCAACCATGGTGACCACCATATGGCGAAGAGTGGAAAGCTTCAAGAATACCCAATTGTTCTTCTTCTAGTACACATCTTCGGATAGCACCATCAGTACAAATTATGAAGAGATACGGCTCATCCCAATGGTAGTCCAAGCAGTCTCGTTTGAGCTTCTTCCTTTGGTTTGAAGATAACTCATTCGAAACAATGTCACTCACTAGATAGTTGTTCACATTATCAAAGCATGGCATTCCGATAATAGAAATAGAAAGGATTTGTTCGTTAGGAAATGAATCATTGATCTCAAGGCCATCATGTGGCCTCCCCTCCTCCTCCAATCGGGGTAAGTGATCTGCTACTTGGTTTTCACTCCCCTTGCGGTCTTGGATCTCAAGATCAAATTCTTGTAAAAGAAGTACCCACTGCATCAATATGTCCTTAGAGTCTTTCTTGCTTATCAAATATTGAAGTGCTATATGGTCGGTGTGAACAATCACCTTTGGACCCATTACGCGAAACTTTTCCATAGCAAAGACAATGGCTAGGATTTCTTTCTCGGTTACCGTATAGTTGACTTGGGCCTCGTTCATGGTCTTACTAGCATAGTAGACCGGATGGAATATCTTGTTAATTCATTGCCCCAATACCACTCCAACCGCCACATCGCTTGCATCACACATCAGCTCAAATGGTAAGCTCCAATTTGGTGCGGTGATAATATGAGTGGTAGTCAACTTATACTTGAGTAGTTCAAATTCCTACATACAATCTTCATTGAAAAGAAACTTTGCATCTTTCTCCAAGAGTTTGCACAAGAGGTTTACCACCTTAGAAAAATCCTTGATGAACCGGCTGTAAAACCCAACATGACCTAGAAAGCTCCTCACTCCCTTTACGAAAGTAGGGGGAGGGATTTTGGATATTACTTCAATTTTTTCTTTATCAACCTCAATATCATTCTTGGAAATCTTGTGACCGAGGACAATTCCCTCCTCTACCGTAAAGTGACATTTCTCCATATTCAACAACAAGTTAGTTTCCTCACAACGTGCCAATACCTTATCCGAATTATCCAAGCACTCTTCAAAAGAATCCCCCACGACAGAAAAATCATCCATGAAAACCTCGAGAAAGTCCTCCACCATATCAGTGAAAATGGCCATCATACACCGTTGAAAAGTTACCGGTGCATTGCATAACCCGGATGGCATCCGCGAGAATGCGAAAGTTCCATAGGGACAAGTGAAAGTTGTCTTCTCTTGATCTTCAGGATGAATAAGAATCTAGTTATACCCGGAGTATCATCAAGGAAGAAATCATAAGCACGTCCGCCTAACCTATCCAACATTTGATCAAGAAATGGAAACAGAAAATGGTCTTTCCGAGTAACTTTGTTGAGCTTCCTATAATCCATGCACACTCTCCACATGATGAAAACACTTGTGGAGATAAATTCAGTTTTATCGTTTTTTATCACAACCATGCCCCCTATCTTTGGGACACATTGCACCGGCGAGGTCCACGAACTATCGAAAATAGGGTAAACAACCCCAGCATCCAACCACTTGATGATATCTTTCTTTACTATCTCTTGCATGGCCTCATTCAATCGTCTTTGATGTTCCATAGAGGGTGTGGAATCCTCATCAAAAATGATTTCGTGCACGCAAAAGGTGGGGCTTATACCCCGAATATCCGCCAATGTCCAACATATGGCTTTCTTCCTCGTTTTGAGCACTGCATGGGTGGAACCCACCTGCACGTTAATTAAGCATGAGGAAAGAATAACAGGTAAAGTGAAACAAAGGCCTAAAAACTCATACCCGAGGTGTGAATGCAAAGGCTTTAACCCCAAGATGGAAGGCTCCTCGATTGAGGGCTTTGTTGGTGGAGTCTTCCGGTTTTCGATATCCAAGGAAAGTTTTCGGGGCCCATAAGTATATTATCCCATTCCTTGCAAAGCATTGACACATTCTACAAAGACTTCCTTCTCATCCTCGTCATGATTCAATAACACACCTTCCAAGGTATCTTCAACATTTATCACAACATTTGTGTCATCAACAATTATTTCAGTCACAAGATCCACAAACGGACACACTTCATTGCTATTTGGCTACCTCATTGATTTACAAACATGGAACACCATTTTTTTATCGCCCACATGGAAGGTGAGCTCACTGGTTTCCACATCAACTAAGGCCTTCCCCGTAGCAAGGAAAGGTCTCCCAAAAATTATTGGCACCTCGTAGTCAACCTCATAATCATGTATCACAATTTCTGCGGGAAGGATGAGCTTGTCAACACGAACTAACACATCATCAATTATCCCCAATAGCCTTTTCATTATCCGGTACGCCATTTGCAACCTCATGATGTGGGTCTTGGTTTCCTAATCCCTAACATTTTGAACACAGAATAAGGCATCAAGTTAATGATTTCCCCCAACTCACATAAAGCTTTGGCAAAATAGGCACTCCTAATAGTGCACGCGATTGTGAAAGCACTGGGGTAATCAACCTTTGGAGAAATGGAGTGCACAGTAGCACTCACTTGATGTGTCATTTTGATCGTTACACAATTCATTGATCTCTTCTCTGTTACCAAATCCTACATGAACTTGGCATATCCCAGCATTTGTTCTAAGGCTTCAACCAACGACACATTTATTGAAAAACTTCTCATCATGTCAATGAATTTATTGAATTGATTATCATTGTTTTTCTTTGCGAGTCTTTGAGGATATGGAGGAGAAGGCCTTGGCAAGGGTTCCTTGGCCTTTTGCACTACCGGACCCGATATGTCTATTACATGCTCCCTAGACGGGTTCACATCATTTTGTGTCTCCTCCAAAATTACCTTGATTATTTCCTCTCCAATTACCTTGATTACCTTGATTACCCTTATTTCTTTGATTATTGTTGTTCCCCAAATTTCCTTGTTTTCCTTGTGATCTCCATTGTTGTTGATTTGGAGCATTTCTTCCTTTACTTTGATAATTGTTGACATATTTAACCTCTTCATCTTTCCATCATATGAATCATCTTGGTTATACCCACTATTACTTTGCTCAAATTGTTCTGGATGGTTTTGTAATTAGTGACCTTTTTTCGTCTCTTTTTCACCATCATGTTTACCTCTTCCCTAGCATTCACATGTTTCGTACCGTGAACCTATTGAAGTTGAGCCTTGGCCAATTGGTTCATGGTGGTTGAAAACTCTGCAATAGCTTGCCCATGATCATGTAGCTCCTTGTGTAGGTGAATACGATTTGGGTCACCTTGAGGAACATTGGCTCTAGTTTTCCACGTCGAAGAGGTATCGGCCATTTCATCCAAGATTTCACAAGCTTCAGAAAAAGGCGTGTTCATGAAGTTATCCCTGGCGAGTTGATTTAGCACACACTGATTTGTTATGTTGATCCCCTTGTAGAAGGTCTTTTAGATCATGGCCTTGGTCATATCATTGTTTAGGCATTCTTTGACCATGGTACAATATCTTTCCCAAATCTCGTGCAATGGATCATTTGGCACTTTCTTAAAAGCTAGAATTTCATCCATTAGTGTAGCCATGTGCCCCAGAGAGAAGAATTTGGCAATGAACCTCTCGGCCAACTCATCTCAAGTGTGGACGGTATGATTGGGAAATCTCTCTAACCAATCCAAAGCCTTTCTCCGTAGAGAAAAGGAAAACAACCTTAACCGCAGTGCATCCACGAAGACATTTGTTTGCTTTCTCCCCCAACAAGTATCAACAAAACCCTTGAGATGCTTGTAGGAATTTTATTGTGGAGCTCCGATGAATAAACCTGCTTCTCAAGAAGTGTAAGCATCACGTTGGTTATTTGGAAGTTGCCTGCCCCAATCCGGGGCGGGACTATTGCACTTGCATATCCCTCGTTCGACAACATCCGGTGTGCTTCTCTTGGTGGAGGTGGGGGAGGGTTTGGGATATTATCATGAGACGGTCGGCCTCGCCTATTTACTTGAGGCTCAAGATGAACCTCATCCACTTGATCATCATCTACCTCCTCCCCCAATGGTATATTTCCGAGTGGCTCGTTATTAAGATCCATTTCATACCTAAAATTAATTCACAAATGAAATTAGTGACTCGGAAGGAAAGGAAGATAAAACACATAAATACCTACATATATAGATAAATTTGTTTAACTCCCCGGAAACGGTACCAAAAATTAATCTAGGCCAAATCAAGACCACAATTAAGTAGCGAGGCGGTTGATGCAATATTAAACCCAACAAAGGTTGGGATCGAATCCACATAGAGTTAGAATATGGGATTAGGTGTATATATAGGTTAATTGCTAGTTTTGGCTCAAATTACACTTCCACAAATTTGGTTGGTGTTCTACTTCTATTCTACTCTATTGTTTGTAAGTATAAAGCTAAGGACAACATTTTTGGTTTTGAGTTTTTCAAATGATAAAAGAGACTAGGTTTGTGACTTCTACCTAGGTGGTTATCTAATGGTTAGTAAACTCTAGGGAAAGTTTGGTTAGTTGGGGTCGTAATATAGTAATCACATCCGGGTACTCACTCTACATCTCTCGGTAGTTTGAGTGATTTTTCCCAATTTGGCTTTCTCAAGTCCAAATGGGTATTTTCACAATACAAGTGATATTAACTCAAGTCGGGTATTACTACCTCTAGGTTTAACCTTTAATTGGGGCTATCAATTTCTTGGGTTCACCCCAATTCCTTGTTAGCCAAGTTTTCCTAGACTTAGTCCCTCTTTTTCAAGTAGAGACTAAGTCATTTAGGAATGAATCAATGTTTGCAACCATTAATTCTTGAGTTCTAGAAAGAACTAGGCTAAATATCACTAACCCAATCACAAACAAACACTAAATTAAACACTCATCAAATACCCACACTAGGGTTGGTTCACAACCCTAACTAAAGATTTAGCTACTCATGAAAATTTTAGAAATTAAAGAAGAAATAAAGATAAAATCCATAATATTTGATTATGGGATGAAAATCTAGTGTTTTGAGACAAATCTAGTACAAAATTGCCAAAAGCAGTAAGGGGAAATGAAACAGATGCTCCTCTAAAACATAACTTCGCCTAAAATTGACAAAAAGTCCTATTTATATTAAGTTGAAAATATCTGACAAAAATGCCCTGCGGAGGTTGTGCGGCCGTATAATTTTGAGTGCAACTTGACACTTTCTTCTGCGGCCGCATAATTATGGTGCAGTCTGCACCTTGAACTTGAGCTCTCGCTTTTGTTGGACATCTGCGGACTACAACATTCTGAGTGCGGCCGCGTTCTGGATTATGCGGCCGCATAAAAATGATGCGGTCCGCACTCCTTGACTTTGGACTTGAACCCATCTCTCTGATTCTTCACTCCTGCGGACCGCACAATTGTGGGTGCGACCGCACGTGACATCCTGCGGCTACACAATTTTGGTGTGGTCCCCACTCCTTCAGCTTACCAAAATATCAACTCTTTGATTCTTGTCTATTGTGGTCCGCATAATAGTGAGTGCGGCCGCACATAGACTTCTGCGGCCGCACTAAGATTATGCGGTCCGCACAGTTGGCCTTTTTGCCCTGTTTAGGTTCTTGTTCACTTTTGACTCCTTTATAAGTTGACTTTGATTCCTTTGGCTCATATTGCAGCATTCCTGTAAGCAAACATATTTCATTAGTTTTCGGGGATACCTTTAAGCATTTTTGACCTAAAACACAAGTAAAAGAGAGCAAATAAGCGGTCAAAGTCCCTAATTATCACTCATAGTCCTCTCCTATAATGTGATCTCTCGTCCTGTTTTTCCACCAAGAGTAGTATTGGTCGTTGAAGACTTGTAGCGTAGCAGTGGATTGCCCTTCCCAGTTTCCAGATGGTGCACTCATCTTGATCTTCTCCTAAGGTGTTAGCATCTTCAAGGATAACATGCTCTGATACATATTGATATTTTATACGTCAATCCCCCCTTGTGTGGTGTCCAATTTTTGCGTGCACTGATTATAGAAGGAGCTAGTTCTTCTAAGTGTTCATTAACCTACTGTTGCTGAAATAGTAAATGCATAAAGTAAAGAACAAAAGGATTTTACGTGGAAAACACCCGACTCAAAAGGTGAAGAAAACATGACCTACTACTCAGTAGGATTTTCCCCAACACTTCACTAAATCATTGAGCCAAAACAACATTTACAAAAACTCTTTGTAAACCTAAGGATTACCTCTAATCTCATTGTGGTAACCAACCTCTAACTTTTGCGACAACTTCATGTTAACTCTAACTTGAATACTCAGAGTACCTAATACAATTGCTTAAATATAAAGCTGAACGGTACAATTTGAAAACCACCTACAACAATGAAACTAGAATAAAATACAGTTGCTTAGAACTAGTTCTTCTATCTGGTTCATGTAGCTAAAGGTTTTCACACTTGAATCACATAAGAATTGCTTGAAAAATGCATTGCTATTTTGCTCTCAACTCACGTTTAACTTCAACATTTGTGCATACCTGTAAAATGAGAACATTTTGTAATATATAGAGTTAGTAGATTAAGAAATAACTAAAGTTTAATGCTACTCTTGCTTGGTGGAAAGTTCTAATATCTTCGACCTCTAACACTCATTTATCTTGGATAATCTGCTCTTTGAGTAAGGAGTCTTTATCCTTATTAATTATGCAACCTTTTCGATTAGGAGATATCAGATATAACAAGTTAAACTTATCTACCTCACATGCACCACTTATGCTCGAATCTGCCCGTATCTGTGTACCCGTGGATGAACCTTGTTCATGCTTGAGTTCTTTTGACAATCTTCATAACAAACTTCACTTGGGCCAAAAATGATATTAAAAGAAACACGATATCAACAAAAGATATGTCATGGAATCTCATGTCAACATGGAAAGTCCTATGTCAACTGTCAAGTCCAAAGCATACAACAGAGGCATCTAGTAGCATGTTAGGAGATAAACAGAAGAAGCATTTAGTATCAATGATATGACACTAAGGATTCACTTGGATGTTTAAAGCTTCCATGATGGGTAAGTATTTTGTTTTGATGATCTAACAAACTTTTATGTAAAGAACCATATAAAGGACCTGATGTGTAACCACCACAATCGGTCAGTATGAACTCAATAAATCTGCGCAGTGTGCATCTAAACTCACAGGAAACATATTAGGGACTTGATCCCTTAACATTCTCACTGACAGAAGTACAGGTCAACTCTATAGCTGGAAAGCTGTGACAGAAAAGAGACTGCCTGCAACTGTACATGCTACAGTGCAGTAACAGTACAGTAGTCACTTCCCATTGGTTGAAGATTGTACCAACTAAGCATGGGCATCCTTCTTGGGATGTCCTACAGATATAATATCTTGTTTGAAGACAAACAAGACATTCACTTGAGCATTTACTAACATTCTTCTAAGCATTGAAGATCTGCTCCAGCATTGAAGGCTCAAGTGTATCAAGAACAAGAAGACAACTCCACTAAAGCGGATCAGTATCACTACGTGTCTTAGGCGTCCATTAGTTGAGTTGTAATCTTGTGTTTTGCTTTTTATTGTATCCTATATTGCTTTCTTAGAAGCTTTGTATTAGGAATCCTAAGATCATAAACCATCAGTGTTTGTGTTGTGACTAGTGTAGTCATAAGTTAAAGTGTTTGTCACTAGTGAGTAACGAAGTGACTTGTAATAAGTGTATTACAAGTTAGTGGTTTAAAGTCTTTTTAAGAGAGTCATTACAAAGTGGCTTGTAATAGTTGAGATTACAAGTTAGTGAAGTTGAAATCCTACCAGTGTAGGTCGTGTTTTTTGTCCCCTTAAGTTGGGATTTTCCACGTAAAAATCCTGAGCCTCTCGTACTTACTGTCTATATCGATATCTCTGAGGGAACTGGTAAAAGACTAGGTCTCTTTACAGTTTGTGGAGTCCTACAAACTATTTCAATTGGTATCAGATCAGGTTCTTTCCAAAAGGTTAGCACCTAGAAAAGATCTGTAATGGCTGCTCCACTAAACTTTGAAGAAGGACAGTCAACACATCAACATCCTAGATTCAATGGTCAATATTACGGGAGGTGGAAAACTCGTATGCACGACTTTATAATGGCTGAGGATTCCGAACTATGGGATGTCATTTGTGACGGTCCACACGTCCCTATGAAGAAGGTTGGAGAAGATAGGCCATTGGTGCCTAAAACAAGAAAAGAATACAGTGAAGTTGATAGGAAGGCCATTGAGAAGAACTTCCGTGCCAAGAAAATCTTCGTATGCGGTATAGGACCTGATGAGTACAACAGAATCTCACCCTGCCAATCAGAAAAGGAGATATGGGAGGCTTTACAAACTACTCATGAAGGAACAACTCAGGTCAAGCAGTCCAATATTGACATGCTTACAACTGAATACGAGTTTTTCTGAATGAAGGTTGATGAGTCTATACAAGACATGCATACTAGATTCACATCCATCATAAATGAGCTTCACTCTCTAAGTGAGATAATTCCCAGAAACAATCTGGTTCGGAAGATTCTGAGTGTCTTACCTGGTTCTTGGGAAAGCAAAGTGAATGCTATTACTGAAGCAAAAACTTACAAACTCTAACAATGAATGAGTTGGTTGGGAATCTAAAGACATATGAGTTGAAGAAGAAAAAAGACAGTGAGAGAAGAGAACCAAAAAGGGAAAAGAACATGTTTCTAAAAGCTGAAGAAAATGATTCAAGTGAAGAAGATGGTGACATGGCTTATCTTACTAAGAGATTTCAAAAGATGGTTAGAAGGAATGGTGGTATACCAAGAAGGGGTATTTCAAGAAAATCAAGGAACTATGATCTCTTCCACAAGTGTGGAAAATCTGGACACTTCATCAAACACTGTCCACTGTTGAAGCAGGAACCCTACAAGCACAACGCTGAAAAAACAGCCAAGACGAACCAGGTTCCCGACAAACGATTCAGCCGGAAGAGTGTTGCTGATAATGTTGTGAAGCAAGCTCTTGATGCCTGGGGAGATTCCTCTAGTGAATCAGAAGAGGAACCAAAAGCAGGCAAAAATTCCATGATGGCAGTAGAGAACGAGGCGAAGGAGTATGATTCACTGTTCGCGCTAATGGCACAATCTGATGATGATGAAGAAGGTAAGAATGATGAGGTAAACTTCAGGGATGTTCAGACAAATCTGAAACCCTACTCCTCAAAAAAATTAATGTCATTATCAAATGTTCTTATTGATGCTTACTACAGCCTAGTTGATGATAAAGATTCATTAACCATAGAGCTAGGAGAAACTGAACAGACTAGAGATGATCTAGTTGTCTGTGTGGTAGATTTAAAAGAAACCATAAGTGAGCTTGAAAAAGAAAAATAATCTCTAACTTGTAGACTAAAAAATGTTGAAAATTAGAGAGATGACTTGATGGTGGTTGTTGTGGACCTAAAAGAGATCGTAAGCAATTTTTAGAAACAAAAGGAAGCACTAGGTGAAAAAACAAATAGTGCAGAAGATGAGAGAGATGATCTAACTGTAGTGGTAGTAGACCTGAAGGAAACAGTGGAGAACCTGAACTCTGAGAAGAATACTTTAGCTGAGAAAATAAGTGATATTGAACAAGAAAGATATGATCTTTTGGTAGTGATCACTGACCTAGAGGAATCAATTGAGGAACTCAAACTAGCACATAGGAAAGTGACCATAGAAAAGGGAAGGAGGTAGACAGTGAGAAATATATTAAGCTTGAAAAGGAAATAACTGATGTCAAAACAAGCATGTGTTGTGAACTTGAGAAAAATAAGCAACTTCAAGCTGAAATGATTAAACTAAAAATGGATCTTGATAAATCACTAAAATGGACCTGGTCCACAGATACTGTCACTGCCATGTACTTGAACAATAGTGGAAATAGGCAAGGGGTGGGGTTCCAAAAGGAGAAAATTACTTAAAACCCTCACAACAAGTATGTCACTGTCCCAGACAACTGGCTCTGTACCCACTGTGGGAACAATGGGCACTTTAAAGAAAGTTTCCCTGTCAGAGCTAAATCTTTTTAGAAAAACAAAGTGTTTGCTGACAAAGTGACTCAACCATGGGGACCAGGTCCCTCAAATAAAAACATACTCATGCCTGCTTGGACTAGGAGAGCTCTTATTCATCCTTTTCCTAACTACAAGGTACCCAAACTTGTTTGGTTTCCTAAGTCTAACCCTTAATCTTTATGTGCAGCGACAAGTGAGAGAAATAGGGCTGCAATGGATTATGGACAGTGGGTGCTCAAAGCACATGACTGGAAATACCACAGATTTTCTCTCACTGAAAGCCCTGCAAGGGGTAGATGTATCCTTTGGCAATGGAAAAAGAGGGTACATTCTCGGTGTTGGAAGGGTTGGAAGATATCTTGAGCACTCAATTGAGAATGTGTACTATGTGGAAGGTTTTAAGTATAGTCTCTTGAGTGTCTCACAAATCTGCGACAAAGGAAACAAAGTTGAATTCCTATCCAAAGTATGTGCAGTTACTAGCCTAGTAACTGGTGAAGTATTGCTGATTGCCAAGCGACACAAGAACATCTATGTTGCTGACCTTTAATCGTTGGAAGGTGGTGAGGTAAACTTCTTAAAGGTAGTTGATGATGATGTGGAACTATGGCATAGAAGACTAGGTCATGAAAGCTTCTCTTTGTTGAATAAACTCATACAAAGGGACCCGGTTCGCGGTCTGCCTAACTCAAAGTTCAAGGAACAAGGAATGTGCGATGCATGTGCCAGAGAAAACATGTAAAATCATCCTTCAAGCCAAATAAGGATGTTAGCACATCAAAACCTCTAGAACTACTTCATATGGATCTGTGTGGTCCAATGAGGATTCCAAGAAGTGGTGTAAAGAAGTATATTTTTGTGATTGTGGATGACCACTCAAGATTCACTTGGACATTGTTTCTTAGAGAAAAAGATGAAACCATCGAAGTATTTATGGAATTTGTCAAGAAAATCCAAGTGATGATGGAGTTGAAAGTAGCCTGCATCAGATCCGACCATGGGATAGAACTTGATAATGCAAAATTTGATGATTTTTGCAATGAGAATGGAATCACTCACAATTTCTCAGCTCTAAGGACTCCTCAGAAATATGGTGTGGTCGAAAGGAAAAACAGAACTCTGGAAGACATGGCACGAACAATACTTATTGACAGTGGTATTGCAAAATATTTTTGGGCTGAGGCAATCAACACTGCGTGCTATTTGGTGAACATGTGCATGATTAGGTCCCTCCTAAACAAAATCCCCTATGAACTGCTCAATGGAAGAAGTCCGAAGATAACTTATCTGAGAGCTTCTGGATGCAAGAGTTATGTCCTGAACAATGGGAAGGATGAACTTGGAAAGTTTGATGCAAAAAGTGATGAAGGAATCTTCTTGGGATACTCCTCTCAAAGCAAAGCCCACAAAGTGTACAACAAGAGAACCCAATGTGTAGAAGAGAGCATTCCCGTGTTATTCAATGACACACCTTCCCCAAACAAGAATAGAAATATTGATGATCAAGACAGTGAACCACTTTTGGTTCCTGGAGAAATATCGGATGTCTCAAATGGGAAGGCTGACATGATGATCCAGATGAGGGAAATAAGTGAAGGCAGTGCAACCACTTACTCAAATACACATGAGGAACCTGGTACCTCAATTACCACTACTGAAGTTAAAGAAAGAGTTGGATATGCCGTGCAAGGTACTCCACATGTTGTAGAACAAAGAATAAAGGGAAATCCCTCTGATGTACCAAGTTCCTCCACTAACCAAATCCAAGTTCCGAATTGGAAACACAAAAGCTCTCATCCCCTTCATAATATAATTACTCCCCTTGATTTAGGAGTTCAAACTAGATCCTAAACAAGAAAATCCCTAGCCTTTTCAGCCGTTCTATCCCAAATAGAACCAAAAAATATCAAGGAAGCTCAGAAGGATGCAGACTGGATCGTTGCTATGCAAGAGGAGTTGCACCAGTTTGAGAGAAACAAGGGTTGGCACTTGGTACCTCGACCATGAGATACAACCATCATAGGAACCAGGTGGGTGTTCAGGAATAAGCTAGATGAAAATGGAAACACCACAACGAACAAAGAAAGGCTTGTTGTTCAAGGATACAATCAGGAAGAAGGAATTGATTATGATGAGACGTTTTCTCCTATTGCTTGCATGGAAGCCATCCGGGTTCTTATTGCCTTTGCATCTCATATGGAATTCACCCTGTTTCAAATGGATGTGATGAGTGCCTTTTTGAATGGCTTCCTTAAAGAAGAGGTATATGTTAAGCAACCTTCAGGATTTTAAAGTCATATACACCTAGAGTATGTGTTCAAATTAGACAAAGCTCTGTATGGCCTGAAACAAGCTCCCAGAGCTTGGTATGAGAGACTATCAAAGTTTCTGATGGACAATGGGTTCACTCGAGGAAAGATTGACAACACACTGTTCCTGAAGAAATGGGGAAGGATCCTGCTCATTGTTTAGGTGTATGTGGATGACATTATATCTGGGGCTACAGTAGACTCATTGTGTAAGGAATTTTCCAAACTCATGAGCACTGAGTTCGAGATGAGTATGATGGGGGAACTGAACTTCTTTCTAGGTCTTCAAGTAAAGCAGTCCACAAAGGGAACATGTATTAGTCAGCAGAAATACATCAAGGATTGCTGAAAAGATTTGACATAGAGGAATCAAAAGTGATCGAGACCCCCATTGCAATTGTAACCAAGCTTGACATGGATGACTTTGGATCTCCTGTAAACCAAACAATGTGCCGGGGAATCATTGGCGCACTACTTTAACTCACTTCAAGCAGGCCAGATATCGTGTTTAGTGTAGGGCTATGTACCAGGTTTCAATCAAATCCTAAGGAGTCTCACCTAAAGGCTGCGAAAAGAATCCTACGCTATCTCAAAGGCACACAGGACCTGGTTCTGTACTATCCCTCAGGTGACAATTTCAATCTTGTTGGTTATGTTGACGCTGATTATGCAGGTTATCTGGTGGACAGGAAAAGCACCTCAGGAATGGCTCATTTTCTTGGGTCATGCCTAATCTCATGGGGGACAAGAAAGCAAAACTCTATGGCTCTCTCCACAAATGAAGCAGAATATGTTGGAGCCGCATCTTGCTGTGTTCAGCTACTGTGGATCAAATAACAATTGGAGGATTTTGGGGTATACATTGATAGCGTGCCACTCATACGTGATAATATCAGCGCCCTAAACATGGAAAAGAACCCGGTTCAACAAAAAAGAATCAAGCATATTGATGAGAGGCATCATTTCCTCCAAGACAATGTTGAAAAAGGGCACATCTGCATGAAGTTTTGCGGCACTGAAGATCAGATTGCCGACATCTTTACCAAAGCACTGAGTAGGGAACACTTTGAGAAAAATAGAATGGCACTGGGATAGCTTAGACCTAACTGAGGACCTCGTTCCTTAGCATTGGATATGAGATTCACTCTCAGGTACAGTAAGCTAAAGTGTTTTCTGACTAAGCCTAACTCAAATAAATACCTTTGCAGGTAGACACGCGTGGTGATTACAGAAAATAAAGGTACGGCTCTGTGGAACAACAACAAGTAACAAAAAAGGGGTACAGGACCTGGTTCCTGTACCACAGGTCAGTATTTATGTGTTTTCTATGCCTCTCTCAAAAGTAACAAAAATTAATTACTGCTGCCACATCATCCGACTTTTTAGTTTCTATGTCCATCACGTCCATCTCTCAAATCCTTTAAATCCTTCTACAAGATTTCTCTTCCGAAAAAACACCTACCGTCATTTTTTTGAACCCGTTCCTCTTTCCCCTCATCATTACACCTCCCTTTTTATCAAGCCTCCTCTTCTCTAGTCTCTGCAAATCACACCCCTCTCTACTCTATAAATCACTACATCTTCACAAAAATGGAGACTGAGAAATCACGTCTCTCTCTCCCGTCACTGACTCCAACCTTGTTCCGGCGGAGGTTCCATCCTCCTCTCTCCCAGAAGTCATCATCCCTGCACCTGCTTCCTCCCCCTTACCCACCGGTCCTTCTCCTTCTCAAAAACACACCCTGTCTGCCACACCAAAATAAGACCTAGCACATGACATTCCTCAGACTTCTGAAGCTTCTGAGGATGACCCTTACCAATATCTCAATTCCTCTCTCCTTGACTCCACAGTTCCCCTGGAGTCACCTGAAAAAGAAGCGGCTGAGAACATTATGGCCATTGCTTTTGAGAGTCTTCCCTCTGATAGAGCTTCTTCCCTTCCTGAGCCTCAGGGGGAAGAACCTCCATTCCTAGGAGATGAAGAGACCCTAGTCTTGTTTGAATCCCCGGTTCATGAGTCTGTCAAAGAGAAGTCCTGTGAGGAACCTGGTTCTCCGCTCCCTGAAAAGAACCAGGAACCTATATCCCATACTCCTCCTCTAGAGTCAGTTCCTCCTCTTCACAAGCCTACTAATGAGGACGATGAGGTCGAGATAGTCCTGAGTGCTCGCTTTAAACTTCGCCAGAAAGTACCCACTCCTGAATCATCTGCAAAGAGACCATCCACACGGTTGCAAAATAAGGAGGCACTTGACTCTGCTCTGGTGAAAAGCAATAAAAAGAAGAGGAAAAGACTGCTGACGGAGGGGAAGAAGGTGGTGGTGGATGACAACATTCATGTGGTTGAGGTGGAAGAGGATGCAGAAGAGGAACCAAGTCCCTTTGTCACAGGAAAATCTCCCTCTAAAAGGTCTGTGGATGGAGTTGTGGATAAAGGGCAAAAAAAACCTCGTGTGACGCCTGTGAAAAGCAGTGAAAAGCTCAAGCGAGCTGAAGTTGGTAAAGCTAGTGTTAAAAGGTCCATGGCTGTAGAATGTTCTATGGGAAAGTCTGTGCAAAGGTCGGGAAAATGAAAAAGAGAAGTGGAAACTGTTGAGGAACCAGGTTCAGTGCAAACTATACCAAGTGACAGTGGCAAGTGGCAAGAGAATGTGAGGAGTCAGAGGGTACTATGGGGTCGGATGTTTGACCCAGAGATTTGCGAGATGGATGGAATGCGCCAAATTGTGTCCATGGTTGAGTTTTAGAAATGGGACCATCTCTTCAATGTGAGTGCACCCAAAGTCTATGAGGATGCAAGAAAGAATTTTATGCATCTCTATTTACACCTACTGAGAATCATATTTTTGTTCTAATGGAAAGAGTCGACATTGTTTTTGACGACACTGCTCTGGGAACAACTCTTCAAGTTCCATCTAGGGAACTGTCTTCGGTGAAAACTGATGTTACTGCTTGTGAGAGAAACTTTCGGCGAGCCATTGTTAAGGCGGGCACAATTCAGCAAGGGGAACGGGTCCACAAGAAAACTATGCTCCCTGTTTACCAGCTCTTATTCGAACTAGTAAATAAATTACTTCTCCCCCGTGCTGAAAGGCGATCAATTGCCTACAAGGCTGATTTGACATTGATGGAGGCTCTTGATTCCTTCACCCTTATCAACTTGCCAGCTCTCATGATTGAACATATGAGCAAAGTGGTAAATGTCAAGGATGGTAATCATGGGCTCCCGTATGGTTTCCTACTTAATCGGGTATTTGAGTTCTACAAAGTGCATGTTGCAAACACTCGAGTAGGGACCCGCAAGAAGATCTTCTGCAAAATGACCTTAGAGGAATGTGAATGTTTTCAGAAAACCTGGGGGTATCACCCCTACAATATCCCAATTGAGCAATGCACAGAATGATGCCAATGAGGTGATCCGGGAGTTGAAGCTCAGATTGCTATTTTGGAGACTCAGTTGAGTCAAGCCTCTGGGGACCTAGTGCTGCTCATTCTTCAACTGAGGAGGTTACCCGCTTGACCAAAGAGAACACTGAGCTTAGGAAACAGGTAGACAACTTGCGGGAGAAACTTATGGAGGAACAATCGTCTGCAAATGCCCGTATGGATCTGGTTCTCAAGACTCTTGTTGCCTCCTCTTCCAAGCCTTTCTCTGCTAGTGCCCCCTATGATTCCATCTCTTTCCAGTCTATGTATGTTATTGATGATGTTGTTGTTGGTAGTACTTTTTTTGGCTCTTTTTGTGTTTGGTAATTGGATCCCACCTAGCTGCTCCCGTTTTCAAAAGTCCAAATTAAGTCATTGCTATCCCAAGCAAAGACTTATCTGTATTTGACAACTATTTTGGTATGAATGAATCAACTTCTTAATGTTCTGCTATTGCCTACTTGCCTCTTCCTTCTGTTTTCTATCATATTGTGTGCACACATGGGGCATGAGTTAGCTTTGTTAAACTTCTTCATGCTTTCTGTCTGGTTCTATCTTTTTATGATACCAAAAGGGGGAAGATATCATTGATAAATAAGAAGGGTTTAAGGGGGAAGCACATAGACAGGGGGGAACAATATGGGGTCCTGGTTTTTTATCTGGTTAAGTTAGCTTATATAACACTATATAACTGTTCATCAATTATAAAAGTTTGTCATCATCAAAAAGAGGGAAATTGATGGGTTAGTATTCTGTTTTGATGATCTAACAAACTTTTATGTAAAGAACCAGATAAAGGACCTGATGTGTAACTAGCACAATCAGTCAGCATGAACTCAAGAAATCTGGGCACTCTGCATCTGAACTCACAGGAAACAGATTAGGGACATGATCCCTTAACATTCTCATTGACAGAAGTAAAGGTCAACTCTACAGCTAGAAAGTTGTGACAGAAAAGTGACTGCCTACAACTGTACATGCTACAGTGCATTAACAGTGCAACAGTCACTTCCCATTGGTTGAAGGCTGTACCAACTAAGCATGGGCATCCTTCTTGGGATGTCCTAGGGATATAATATCTTGTTTGAAGACAAACAAGAAATTCACTTGAGCATTTACTAACATTTTTCTAAGCATTGAAGATTTGCTCCACCATTGAAGGCTCAAGTGTGTCAAGAACAAGAAGACAAATCCACTAATGCGGACCAGTTTCACTACGTGTCTTATGCGTCCATTAGTTGAGTTGTAATCTTGTTTTTTGCTTTGTATTGTATCCTAGATTACTTTCTTAGATGCTTTGTATTAGGAATCCTATGATCATAAACCTCAGTGTTTGTGTTGTGACTAGTGTAGTCATAAATTAAAGTCTTTGTCACTAGTGAGTAACAAAGTGGCTTGTAATAAGTGTATTACAAATTAATGGTTCAAAGTATTTGTAAGAGAGTCATTACAAAGTGGCTTGTAATAGTTGAGATTAAAAGTTAGTGAATTTGAAATCCTACCAGTGTATGTCGTGGTTTTTGTCCCCTTAAGTTGGGATTTTTCCACGTAAAAATCTTGTGCCTCTTTTACTTACAGTCTCTATCGATATCAGGTAAGTGGTAAAGGACCAGGTCTCTTTAGAGTTTGTGGAGTCCTAGAAACTATCATTCCACTTTTATACTCAAACAACTCACCACGTCGGATCCCATATCATAATCAACGTGAAACCCCTTGGTTTTCCATAACCTGCGTGTACGCCATGAAGAAAGAAACATTAGAGGGTGACCCTAGGAGATGCATCCATATTCAAATGCTAAACAGAATGTGACTAGCATGTTCAATGCATCGCCAAGATCTCGTGCAAAAATAATATCCTACCACAGTATTGCACGGTAGAAACCTTGTGCCATATCCATACCAATCCGCTCAAAATGTCAAAAAAATGTGCCATAATCCTAATAGTACGAAACAATTTATTCATCTCCAAGGATCTATATACTCACGAAATAATCAATAAGATGTACAAGGACATGATAAATAAAAGTGCGGATCTGGGTTCATGATAATAAGTATGACTATGGCTAAATAAGCCCAACATATCCCAATACGATTTAATAAGCCTAAACATGATTTATAGCATGAAAAATAGCTCACGTTGTTAAAACAATTGGTTAAAAACATAAACCATAGAAGGCAAATAACCAAACAAGGCATAAGAAAACTTAAATTGTAACCTGAACATGAATAACCCATAGCATTTGCATAAGCGCTCTTCACCACGCATACATTGCATCCAAAATGTAAAAATCAAGAAAATAAGGTCAAATCCAAGGGGTTATTCCCTCGAACGAAGTAGGCAAGATACTTACCTTCCCAATAATCTTTAGCCTCCAAACACACCATTTGCTTTATCCGAAATATCCAAATGCTTCGAGACTAGTCAAATAATACTTAACGAGATCAAATAGATTCATAGAAACCATCTCCAAATATCACTTTAAAATTCCATGTTGTGGAATCAAGATAAATGATCAATTCCAAGTAGAAATTACTTGCCCTAAAAATTGTAGTAAAACACTTCTACACAATCTCCTCTTCCCGAGCTTCGAAACTCAAAAATAATGAAAATGAGTCAAAACTAGATTTAATATTTTGTACCAGGCAATTCTGATTCTACGGACACCTTAGCCACAGAAGAGACAATGCTTTTTAACTCAGAACCTCGCTTATGCGAGCCTACTAGCTCTAGCCCTACCGCACTTTTGCGCTCTACTTACCACATTCGAGGAACCAAAGATGTAACCACCGCAGCGTAGATGCGACATCATATATAAATGCGCTGAACCTCCACATCTGTGAGCTTCCAAATTTAGGCATGACTTCTGAGGTGAGACCATCTTTCAATAGGTGCGAACTCACAGCGCACATCAAAACCGCTGATGTGACGCACCAGACACCAGAAAATTCCAATCACTCTAAAATGATTTGAAACATCCCCCAAACGCACCAGAGCTCCCAGGCATCTAATCATATCGACAAGTTCATAACTACTATTCGTACCTATCCCAGGTCCCGAACTCATACAAAAATATGACATCTACGAATCAAAGGTCAATCGACATATTGAACTTTCCTATGTTCATAAACTTCTAAACTTCAAATAGAGTGCCTGATTCATACCTAAACAATTTGAATCTTAACCAAAATTTGTACACAAGTTTAATCCCAGTCCCGGAACAACAATTGGACCTATAACATCAAAGTCAACTATTGATCAAACCTAAGAACTCTTCAATACTTCAAATTAACAATCTTTTGGCTTGTAGAGGAAAAAATTTCTAGGAACATCCAAAATCTAATCCGAGCATACACCTATGTCCAAAATTATCATACGAACCTATTGAACCTTAAAATCGTCAATTTGAGGTAATTTACTCAAAACATAAACATTGGTTAACTCTTACAACTTAAGGATTCCAAAATGAAACTAAGTGTTACAGTTCATTCCCAAACCTTCCTAGAACCATATTTACCATCCCCATAAGTCATAAAACATCAAAAAAAAATCATACGGAAATCATAAAATAGGGGATTGGGGCTCTAATACTCAAAACGACCGACCGTATCGTTACATTCTTCCCATCTTAAACAAACGTGCATCCTGGAATGGGTTTAGAATCATACTTGGACTGCCAAAAAGATTAGGGTATTACTCCACATGTCCAACTCGGTCTCCTAAGTTGCTTCCTAGATCGATTGAGCTCTCGACTAAACCTTCACCTATGCAATCTCATTCAATCTCAATTTTCGAACCTACCTATCCAGAATGGACACTAGTTCTTCTTCATATGCCAGATTCTCATCAAACTGCATTGTGCTGAAATTCAGTACATGTGACTTGTCTTCATAATACTTCCTAAGCATGAAAATATGGAATATCAGATGAAATTCCAACAAGTTAGGTGGCAAAGCAAGCCTGTAAGCCACCTCACTAACTCCATCTAAACTCTCGAATGAGCCAAAATACCTAGGGTCCAGTTTTCCCTTGTTCCCAATCTTGTCACATTCTTCATAGCAGAAAACCTCAAAATTACCTTCTCTCCCTCATGAAAGCCACATCACAAACCTTCTTATTAGCATAACTCACCCGCTTGGACTGAACTGTATGAAGTCATTCTTGAATCAACATCATCTTCTCCAAAGCAACACAAACTAAATTTGTATCGAACAACCTAGCCTCACTAGCATCAAACCAACCGATAGGAGTACGACTCCTCCCACCATAAAAAACATTATACGGAGGCATATAAATGTCGGACTGATAATTATTGTTGTAATAAAGCTCCACCAATGGTAGAAACATATCCTAATGACCTCCAAAGTCAATCACACACGCTCTCAATATATCCTCAAGAATGTGAATTGCTTGCTTGGACTGACCATGTATTTGTGGTGCAAAGCAGTACCAAGCTCCACATATGTACCTAAATCATGCTGAACATCTCTCAAAAATTGAGAAGTGAATTGAGTACCCTAGTCCAAAATGATAGAAACACGCAGAACATGTAAACGGATAATCTCCCTGATGTAGATTTGAGCCAACTTCTCTAAAGCGTAAGATGTCATAACCAGTATAAAATGTGCGGACTTAGTCAATTTATCAACAATAACCCAAATAATATCAAACTTCTTCAAAGTCAATGGTAATCCTACCATGATGTCTAGAGTAAGCTCCCACTTCAACTTCGCTACAATTAATCTTTATGTAAAACCACCAATTGAAATTTATGTTCATACGTAAAACCATCTTTATGTTCATACGCCACATATTGGAAATTTAAACACCACAAAATACATCCAACGATGTCCTTCTTTCATCCTTCGCTGTAAATAATATTGCTTCAATTCATGATGCATCTTCATGACACCTGGGTTAATAAAATACCTCGAGTTGTGGGCCTCCTCAAGAATCAACTCCCTCATATCATAAATATTACGAACATAAATTCAAACCCCGGAGTCATAGTATAGTTTCATCTCTAATGACCACATCCTTAGCACCACCTCGTAACACCATGTTCATAAGGACAAGAAAATAGGGATCATCATATTGATGAGACTTAATGCACTCATACAAGGAGGACTGCTCTACAATAAAAGTAAAAACTCTACTAGGCTCAGAAATATATAACCTCACAAATCTATTAGCCAAAGCCTAAACATCCATAGCTAAATGTGTCTCCACAATAGAGATAAATTCCAAACTACCCATACTCTTTGCTTTTCTAGTCAAAGAATTTGCTGCCACATTCGCCTTACCCCGATGATACAAGATAGTGATATCATAATCCTTCAACAACTCCAAACACCTCCGCTATTTTAGGTTGAAATTCTTTTTCTTAAATAAATGTTGACGACTCTGGTGATCAGTGTAAACCTCACATGACACACCATACAAGTAATGCCTCCAAATACAAAGCGCATGCACAATAGCTTCCAACTTCAGATCATGAACTAGGTAATTGTTCTCATGAGGCTTCAACTACCGTGAAGCATAAGCAATCACTCTACCCTCCTGCATAAATACTGCACCAAGACCAATGTGAGAAGCATCACAATACAACCGTGCATGGCCCTAAATCTATAGGCAATACTTACACTAGGGTTATAGTAAAAGCAGTCTTGAGCTTCAGATTTCTCTCCTCACACTCAACAAACAATCTGAAAAGAACACCATTTTGATTCAACATAGTCAATGGGTCCATAATAGATGAAAATTCCATCACAAAGTTGCAATAGTAACTTGCCAAACACAAGAAGCCCCTGATCTCTATAGCTAAAGTAGGTCTACTCCAATTTTGAACTGGTTCAATATTCTTTGGATCAACCTTAATACCATCACTAGACACAATGGAACCCAAGAATACAACTGAGTCCAACCAAAACTCACAATTAGAAAATTTAGCATACAACTTCTTCTCCTTCAAAGTTTGAAGCATAGTATTTAATGTTGTAATCAAGACGTCATTAATGAACACAATAAAAATAGAATCCAAATAAGTCTTGTATACCTTGTTCATCAAATTCATGATTGTCGTTGGAGCATTAGTCAAACCATATGATGTCATTAAGAATTCATAATAAACATACAAGTCTTGATAGTTGTCTTAGGGATATCTAAAGCCATATTCTTCAACTAATGATAATCTTACCTCAAATCAATCTTATCGAACACCTTAGCACCCTGAAGCTGATCAAACAAATCATCAATACGAGGAAAGTAAGGTCTTTTAGTATAATTCTAGATGTCATCTCATTTATTCTCGTCAAGGTTTGCATTGTTAGCTTTCGCGTAGTGCTTAGTTATTTTTATCCCAACAAATGATATCAGAGGCAATCGTTTAGAGCAATATTGAAGATATATTCAAGGCGAGTTCTAATCAAGTAACAACCAATTTAATATTAATAAAGATATTTATCAAAAACAATTTGGAGTATTACATGTGATGGCAAAACTTTTCAACCATATTTTTAACATTTGTGTTGCTACATCTTTAAGAATAAAAACTATTATTGAACTCATGCTTATGAGCTCTAATTCTTAACTCATATTTACTTTTAACACGCATGGGCTTCACTTTTAATCCTACTCATTTTGAATGCATGGATCCACTTTTAACCATGCTCACTTTTAACACAGGGCTTCAATATTTTTACCTCGCTCTTATTTTTAATGCACATGATCTAATTTTCAACCCATATCTACTATTAATCATGGCAAGCAGCAGAGATAAAAATTATGTGAAGATGAGTTTTATCAAACAATTCAGGCTAAAACGGCAAATTATTAGGGTTTACCCTTATTTTCTTACCATATATGGATTTTATCTGTTAGTTGAAGAAAAAATATAATCTTTATCTTATGTATGAATTTAATTTTACAAGTCCAAAGTATTTTCTTCAAAAAAGGATTAGTCAAATAGGATAGAGATTATATTAGTAAAGTGATGTAAGTCAACTGATCAAAACAACAATAAAGTATATTACGCCTCTTTTAATATAATTCTAGATTTCATTTGATTTATTGTCGCCAAAGTTTACTTTATTAGCTTATGCTTCATACCTAATTATTTTGATCACAATAAGGGCTTCTGTGAAGATTAAGAGTTTATTGTGCAAACCTTACTTTTAGAAGTAGAGTTTAGTGTAGGTGAAATTCCGTTTTTTATTTTTTGCATTGTTTCTTGTAATCGGGTGATCAATCTTGAATACAGAAGAACTACAGTAGGGATTCGTAGCGATTGGTTTTGACATAGCAGGCTGAGTTTTGGTTAGATGAGCTTTGAAATTACACATTTGGTGATTAAAAGCTTTAATTACCAAAAAGAAGAGAATATATCATTTTGGATAAAAAAAAAATCCGCTCATTGCTAATTCATTAAACAAAGTAAACCTGACAACCTCAACAACAAGAACAAAAAAAATAATTCGTCTCTATATTTTTCATCAAGAAAATAGCTAGCTAAAGAATTCAGATTCGACAGAATTGTAACCTTTGTCACAACAAAAAGAGCACTAACATTTTCCAGTTGCAGCTAAACAATTTCCACCAAGAATTTCTCCTTTAATAGAACCATGTGGCTTTTCTCCGAACTTGTTGATGCATTGTGTGTTGCAGTTTCTTGGCACACAAAGGTTGCTAACCGCAAGTGGAACTAAACATACCTGCATTCAGAATTTTAATTTAATGGGTTCAGAACAAGGGTTATTGGATATAATATCTTTTGATTTATAGTCCAGAAATTCTAAGCTACAAAAAAGAGTTTCAAAGGAAGAAAAAGACAATCTTTTTATGAAATAGGAAAACGTGATTTTAAGTAACGACATCTTGAGATTGATAATGATTTGTGCATAAGCAGGAAAATGTTTTTTAGATTCTACAATGTTTATTTTAACCACGATTTTAGTATTTTTCTAAAGCATCAATATGATTTCGAACGAAAAATAGAACGTCAAATGCTATAGTATGCGTACTTACATAGAATGAAGAGGGCAAATATGAAGGGAGCTAAGCTTGAGAACTTCTTCATTATTCCTAATCAATTCCACAAGAAGTTTATTAAGTAAATAAAATGTATCAATGGGAGCTATTTTGATTTAAAGATTAAAATTTTGTGAAATTTATAGGATCAAATGAGCACTGAAAATGGAAAATAGAGGTAATAAGAAATATATAAATAATAGCTCTCAAAAGTGTCTTGCTTTTTGTCTTTCTTGTAAAATATGATATTACCGTTCACACTTTCATATGGAGCAGTAATGGTGTTTCCATTTTAATGAAAAGAGTCATTAACTACAGCAGGAAATAAAATAAATTAGAAATGTCTAAAATAATTTGTTCACTTATAATTTAGGAATGTTTAAAAATACATTATTGAATTGAATGATGAGAAATAAGTAATTTAAATGGCGCTACTTATAGGTTGTAGTTTAAACTTTGAATTGCAATTTGATAAAGATTTTCTGCAATAAAGAAGAAGAAAAAAGACAATGTGAATGATGAAAAACAAAAATGAACTTTTAAGTTAACCTCCACTGAATAAATACGTAAAACACGTTTTGATTTTTAATACAATTTTTTTTACTGGTCTTGTATAATTCAAAGGTAAAAGAAGAGATAAAACCATGGCAATTATGAGAAATTTGGTTAAGTTGCAAAGAAAATAATAGATCCCGAGTAAAATAATTTTGTTTCCTAGATAAAGTAAATTATAAATATAAATTATTTAAAAAATTAAGGATGTATGTGGCTATCTAATATGATTTTAGATATAGAAGTAAAATTATAATCAATAAATAATTATGATTCTGTACAATTTGTAACTATATAAATCGATCTTATTATACCGAATTAGGAAGTAAGAAAGTCAAAAAAAAAAAAAAAAATTAGTTCCTAACAATGTAATGATACGACTGTAGACATATATGTTTTATGAAATTAAAGTCCATATTAAATTTAGATAAATTTCTAAATTCAAAAAAGTATCAAGTTCAAATCAAAATTATTATTTATGTCTAATACATGAATTTAAATTAAAGCCCAAAGTCTTTGGTCTAGCTAGTCCATTGAGTTGATTTTCAAATGATGAGTCTCCTCCACTGGTCCAAGATCCATGGCATGTGTCAAATGAAAAGGTCAAATAAAGGATCAACGGCGTCGCATGCCAGGTCGATGTAAGAACGAATGAAATGTTGTAAAATGTTCCAATGACATGGTTCAATCAATCAAACGCAATCTTATCACATAGATTTGGTGATAACTTTGATGACTTACGTGAATCGGTGTTTTAAAAGGCGTGGGTGTAAGGCGAAGCGTTTTATATATGTCTCAGCGAGGCGTATACCCTGAGGCACGGGGCGTAAGTCCCATAAATATTTAATTTTTAATATTTTATAAAATAATATAGTTACAACAAATATTTATAAACATGTAAAATTGCATAAAAATTAAAGAAAACTATAAATATGTAAAAAAATATACATATAGATGTGCTCCATCCCCACAAGAAGCTAGTCAAAATAATCTATTATACGCTACTTAGAAGCATAAGTAACTTGAGTCGAAAAAGATTAAAATTTTCTACATGGAGGAACAAAAAAGATGACTAACTTGCAATTTGAACTTGCTGCTACGAAAGAGAATAGTGTTCTCTTTGTATTTGTAAAAAAAATTGAATATATGTTGCTTTTGGGACGTATTAGCAGACTAGTGCACAAGATAAAGAATTTTGAAGACCATGAATTAGGGCTTCAATCAACAAAAAAATGTCCTGAATTTTAAATTTAATATATTTAAGTTCCTTTTTAAATTTTTGAGTAATTACCAAGCTGACTTTTGAGAATTTGGGTATTATATCAAGGACTTATTCAACAAATTTTGTTTTAATTTGAAAAAGTCTCTAGGGATTATGCCTCACTAAAAAAATACGCCACAAATGCCCGGGCGTACGCTCCGAATTGCTGGACTTACGCCTCTTGAGAATTTTACCCCACACCATCACCTCAGGGCGTTTTTGGTGCGCCTCGCCTCACGGCTCACCTCGAAAACACCTTTTAAAACACTGATGTGAACCAATCAAATTGAATGAGAAAGAGTATGTTGTAACGATCCGACTAGTCATTTTGAGAATTAACGTCTCGTTCAGCGGCGTAAGGTCTCAAGAAGATTTGTATTATGTGTTATGACTTGCGTATATGGCCGAGTACAATTTTCGGATAATTCGGCAACAATTTGGAAGAGGGATTCTTGTTTTGGAAGCTTAAGCGATAAACGTTGACCGGAATTTGACTTTTGCGTAGATGACTCCAAAATGGCATTTTGATGATTCCAATAACTTTGTATGGTGATTTTGGATTTAGGCGTACATCCAGATTTGCATTTAGAGGTCCGTAGGGTAATATGAAGCATTTCAACGAAAATTGGAAAGTTGAAGTTTTGGAAGGTTGAGAGGTTTGACCAAGAGTTGAATTTGGTGATATCGGGGTCGGATTGCGATTCGGAGAATTGGATTAACTCTGATATGTCATTTGGGAATTGCATACAAAATTTGACGTCATTCCGGGTTGATTTGATATGTTTCGGCGCGAGTTTTGGAAGTTAGAAAATTTTAAAACTCATATATTCGATTCATGGTGCGATTAATAGTTTTGATGTTGTTTGATGTGTTTTGAAACCTCGAGTGGGTCCGTGGTATGTTATGAAATTGGTTAGCATGTTTCGATGGAGTCCTGGGGGCCTCGGGTGTGTTTCGGATGGGCCACGCGCCATTTCTTCATGCTTTAGAGTTGCTTATTTTGTCTTCTAGTTTTCTTCTTCGCGTTCGCGTAATGTAATTTGGAGGCAGGAAGTATTGTTCTTTGTGTTCACGTACAGGAGCCCAAGATCGCGTAGCTTAGAAGAATTTTCGCCTACGCGTTCGTATTGCCCCTTCGCACTCGCGTAATGCTCTTTTCTCAGGGCAGTGATATTCCTTCAGTACGATCACACCCATTCTCTCGCGATCACGAAGTGTAGCCTTGGCAACTGGTGTTTTTTTCCTCTTCCGCGATCGTATGAGTTCATTCACAATCGCGTAGTATAATTTTGGGCAGTGGTTATTTCTTCTTCGTGGTCACATTATTTCTTTCGCGATCGCGATGGGCAAATACCTGGGCAACAAAATATATTTTTCAAAATCGAGGGTTTGGCCATTTTGATCATATATTGAGTTGTAACCATCATATTTGAGCAATTTTTCGTGGGTTTTTCAAGAAAATTATTAAGGTAAGTGTTCTTCACCTGGAATTTATTATATTCCATGATTCCATCATTATTTTTATCATTAAATTAGTGGTTTGAGTTTAGAAAAATAGATTTTGTATAAAAATCTTTCATAATGTAAAACGAAGATTTGAATGACAAATTGATATAGAAAATTGATAATTTTAATATGGTTGAACTCGTATCGTAATGAGTGTTTAGATTTTTTGAATTTTATCAGGTTCCGAGGTGCGTGCCCGAGGGTTGACCTTTGGGTTTACTTTTTAGTTCTTGTTAAAGATTGGAGCTTTATTATCCGAAATTATTTCCTATGAGTTTTCTTTATGATTTGAAGTTATGTTGGCTAGATTTGAGCCGTCTGGAGGTTGTTTCACTCGAGAAGGTCATTTTAGAGTAACAGTCTAACTTCCTTGAGGTAAGTATCTTGCCTAACTTTGTGGGGGGAGGGGAGGGGAGGGGAACTACACCTTAGGATTTGAGTCTTTGGTTCTAATTGTGTCATGTGAAGGCCGTGTACGTAAGGTAATGAGTACATGCTCATGCATATTTGTGGAAATTTGACCATTTTGGGATCGTAGGTTCTTTATTGACATGCTATCCTTTATGTAATTGTTTATCCTTGATTGAAGTTACTATTACCTTTTCCGTAATTGCCTATTATTACTTGAAGTTATTATTATCTTTTCTATAATCTGCTTATCCTTAATTGAATTTGTTGTATCTCTTTCGTAATTGATCCACTCTAAATGAAGTTTTGCGATCCCTTAACATTGTTGGCTTATCCTTATTTGGAATCAGTGATTCATTGTATCCCTCTTATCATTGGATTGTACTTATGTGGAATCATTGCTACGCATTATCTCTTCTTTGTTGAGCTATTCTTGTTGCGACCACAATTCCATGTTGTGTCTTTCTTTGTGAGCTATTCTTGTTGAGACCATTTTGTGAAATGTTGTGGTATGTGGGAACATATTGTAAAAGTCATTTATTTGAATTATTAAGATTTTGCATACGTGTTGTTGTTGAGATAGTTGTTATTGTGTTTGTTCTAGGTTTATGTCGTGCTGTTGTTATTGTGTTTGCATGAGGTTTCTGTCGTGCTGTTGTTTTGTGTTGCACAAGGTTTCTATCGTGTTGTTGTTATTATTGATATGCATGCGGTGCTATAAGGTCTGGGTGTTGAATTGCATGTAGTGAGATAAGGTGGGCTTGAAACGCGTGGCTAGTGGGGGAACTACTAGAAGCCATGCAGTGTGATAAGGTGGGCTAAAACACGGGATGCTATTTCGGAAAAAAGGATTTTCAAAATCTAAATATAAAGGCCCCCGAGGTGATATAAGGAAAGGTTGTGATTCCTTTTTTGATTTGATACTACGTAGCGGTACCTCGGCAGGGCTCTTGTTGTCATTTCCCTAGTCTTTTTGTACTTGTCTTTGATTGTTGTCTCCTTTTCATACTATTAATTGTCTCCCTCCATGCTGCACTATTTTCTTAGTTCTATATAGCTAATCTTGGTGTGTTAGTCGTTGCTTCAAACTTCATTGATGCCTTTATTACACTGTAAATTTGGTGGTGATCGTTTCTTATGTGTCATTTATTGTCACTACTCTTATTTGTTGACTTGGATTGTGGTAGAACACTTGCACAAGTATACACGTAGTTAAATCACCCATATCGGTTTTAAAAGATGAACCCTAACTTCTTTGACCATTATACGTACTCTTGTCTACTTGCCTTTTGTGTGAGGAATGTTCTATTGGCACATGAGTCGTCCATGCGGTTATGAGTTGTAATGTGGGCACAAGATGCCAAGTGATTAAGGTTGATGAATTGGGACCCATGTTGTAATTATGAGGTTCAGTACCTCGTGGAAATGCTTGAACAGATCTGGTGTGAAAGCGGCTGTTCTTAGTGAGTTGTTGCTAGTTTTCCTTTACATAGACTGTGATCAGCTTACTCTACAACATTATTACCTAACTACTTCCTGTTAAATATTGATGTTACTAGTGTATCATTGCAAGTATTGTTTTGTATTCCTTATCATGCTTAACTTTATATTGATATTGTTTCTCTATTAGTTCACGTTCACACTTGTTCATGTTGTTTAGTCCTGTAGGTGCCTTGACTGCCCCTCGTCACTACTCCACCGAGGTTAGTCTTGATACTTAATGGGTATCGCTGTGGTGTACTCATACTATGCTTCTGCACATTTTTGTGCAGATCCAGGTGCCTCGGTTTTAGTGGATTATTAGCTGACGGTCAATCATTATTGTGGAGACTCAAGGTAAATTTGTCATTGCGTTCTCAGGCCTCAAAGTCACCTCTGATATTTTACTTGTACTGTTTAATTCTATTCCGAACAGTTGTATTTAGGGGTTTTCTAGCAAACTTAGTAAAGCTTATGACTTGTACTACCGGTTTTATGATTGATGTTGTGTATAAAGATTTCTATTTCATATTTATCAGTTGATGGTTGAACTCTTCTATTAATTCAGTAAGTGTTAGGCTTACCTAGTCGTAGAGACAAGGTGCCGTCACAACATCCTAAGGAGGGATACTAGGGTCGTGACATATGTATTTAATATAAATTCCCTTCCTTACAACTATATATATGGGTCTCCATAACGCAAAAAGGTATGAGAAAAACAATCAAAATAAAAGAACAGAAGAGGAGAAATATATGCATCAAGAAATTTTCTTCTAATAGTAGTGATCATAAGTCTTCAACATATCAAGAAATTTTTCTCTACAGTAGTGATCCATAAGCCTTCCGCATATCAAGAAGCCTTTATATCTAGTGGTGATATGTAAGTCTTCCATATATCAAGAAGTTTTCCTCTTATATGGTGATTCGCACGTCTTCCATAATTCAAGACATTTTCTTTTTCAGTGGTGATCCAAAAGTCTTTAATAAATCAAGAAGTCTTCCTCATCAGTAGTGATCTTCAAGTTTTTGATACCTTCGCGCTTTATGACTAAAGAATTTAACCACGAATGCAAAGATTTAACCACGAATGCCACTATTGGTGTTCTCAAAATTTGAAGAGAAGAGGTGAATTTAACCACGAATGCCAAGATTGGTGCTCTCAAACTTTGAATAGAAGAGATGAAAGGTGAAGATTATCCCATTGGGCGTGCCAAAATTTGTAACAACTAAAGTTCATTCCTAAAAAATGAATAATCTATAAAAGAAAAATAGCAATTCATTTATATTTTAACAAATTGTGCATGTTGCAATCTTTAGACTATTTTAAAGATTTTTTAATAACAGAGGGTCCAAGAATAACATCATCTCAAAATCCTCATATCACAGTATGGGTATAGGCTACAAATACAATAACACATTATATTATGTTACAACGCGCAATCCAATCCTAATATTTAACACAGTATCTGTTGCGTTGTGCAACCCGATCATAATATCATATCAATATCTGTAGTGGCATGCGACCCAATCCCATTATTAATTTATTCTGATACTGTTTCAGCACGCAACTCGTTTCCAATACCAACTCATTAACATGAACAACTCAACACAGCCAATAACATAATCCCAACACAAAGAGATATCAAAGTATAAAGCACCAAGGATCTGGTATTACAATCGAGAATAAACAATACCACGACAGCGTATATGCACTCATCACCTCGCATATACACCATCTTCACACATAATTCACGTAGGAAATAGACCAACCAAGTTCTATTCCCTCGAGTGAAAGTTAAAAATGACGCTTACCTCTTTTCATAACCAAATTAATACTCAACCACTACTTTTCATTTAGAACAATCCTCCAAAACAACCAAATCTAGCCAAATATCGTTCAAATAATTAAAATAAGCTCTAGAAACTACCCACAAATGAAAAAGGTTCAATCTTTAGCTAAGTAAAAAAAGTCAACATCTGGATTGCTTGGCCAAACCCCGAGATTCGTACCAAGACCCTATTACCCATTCACCCCCGAGCACGTATGTGATTTGTTTTGAAATCCGACCTCAATTTGAGGTCTAAATTTTAATTTTATAAAGTCCCTAAATTCTCCCCAAAATCCCTAGTTCTACCATGAAATTCTTAGATTTGATGTTAAAAGCTTATGAAAAGTAATGGGAATTGATTGAAAACTAGTTAAATTTTCTTTCAAATGATTTTGGAAAGAAAAACTCTCAAGAAAATCGCTTCTAGAGTGTTTAGGGTTGAAAATACAGTGACATGAGCTAAGTCCCGATTTTCTCCTCGTTTTGCCAGGATGCAGGTATCGCAATTCTTAACCTTTGTTCATGACCCAAAGTTCAACAAAAATGTAGAGAAAATGGTATAACTCATAAGGACAGGACCCAAAAGTTAACTAATAATGTAACAGCCCAGCCCACTAGTGATATCTTCCTCCACGAGCCTAGGCCCTCACGAGTTTAAAATGCGTCATTAGGGTCTAAGGCTTGTTAACTTATATACCCAACATCACTCTTGTATTTTTCCGATGTGAAACTCTGTCTAAAGTGTGCGGCGTTACATACACCCCCTCTTACGGACTCATCCTCCTCGATGAGGTGTGCCCTAACACATGGGATTCACCTAGACTCAGCATTGAGGTTTGCTCGGCCTAAATAGAATTTTCCTAAGCTCAGTTTAACTCTTACCCGCCATCAGCAAGGCTGACACAAGAGTGGCTCTGGTACATTTGTAACAGCCCATCCCGTTAGTGATATTGTCTGCTCTGGGTCTAGGACCTCACAGGTTTAAAATATGTGTCTAGGGTCTAAGGCTTTTTAACTTACATACCCAACATCCCTTTTGTGTTTTAGTGATGTGGGAATCTACTAAAGTCTAGGGTGCTATATACACCCCCTCTTATGGACTCAGCGTCCTCACTGAGGTTTTCCCTACCGCATGGGATTAGCCTAGACTCAATTAAACTCTAGACCACCATTAGCAATGCTGACACAACACTGACTCTAAAACATCTGTAACAACCCAGCCCGCTAGTGATATAATCCTCCCTAGGCCCATAAAATCACAGGTTTAAACCACGTCACTAGGGTCTAAGGCTTGTTAAGTTATATACCCAGAATTGTTGTTGTATTTTACTAATGTGGGACTCTTTCTAATGTATGGGTGTTAAATACACCCCCTCATATGGACTCAGAGTCCTCGTTGAGGTTTTCCTCACCGCATGGAATTCTCTTAGACTTAGTACTGAGGTTTGCCCCGCCTAATTGGGATTTTCCTAAACTGAGTCGAACTCTAACCCACCATCGACAAGGATAATACAAGAGTGGATCTGATACCAAGTTTGTCACGACCCGATTTCTAACCAAGTCGTAATCGGCACTCGATGCCTTAAATTGACCAAGCGAACCATATTGAGTTTTATATTCTATTATATTTCTGTTATGAAATGCATCTCAACACAATTCAATATAATTCAAAACAAATGCTTTTCTGGATCTTTGTCACGACCCCAAATCCTAAGCAGCCGTGATGGCGCCTATCGTGGAACTAGGCTAGCCGACTACCGCATGTTCACATTTCCTTTTGAAAATCCCATTTAAGTTTCAAGCAATTCTTAACAATATACAGAAAGTTCTTAATGTAATAGGCAACTTTTATATATAGTACGGCCATCCCCAAAACACGGAGCCAACATGTCATGAGCATCTAGTGAAATAAGCCAAAATAAAGTATTATGATACAAAACTCCGAATCAAAGATAAATACAACAGGAAGGGAAAACAGAGATGTTGTGAACGCTGAACAACTACCTCTCTATCCCCACGATCCGGCTCCGCTGTGATATATATATAAAAGCTAACGCTCGATATCTGCTCCTGAATCCGCACACGGAGGTGCAGGGTGTAATGTGAGTACGCCAACTCAGTAATAATGGAAATAAATCAAGTCTAAGTAGCAAGGAATCACATAAACATCAATGTCATCAAGTCACAATATACACATGCTTACTTTCCAATAGTAAACATAGATATACGAAATCGTCAAGCCTTAGAAATCAACTTCACAAAAGTCCTTAAAACAATGCACATTTTTAACAACTTTAAAACAAAGATTTGGTATGCTCATGAATGTAGTAAAATCATAAGTAGCCCCTCGGGAAAAAAAATGTTTCATAATCAGCCCCTCGAGCATGCCTCACAATCCCTCAGCACCTCATAATCACTCAGCACCTCATAGCCACCCATGCCTCCCAATCACTCAATCACTCGCACTCGGTGCGCTCACTGGGGTGTGTACAGACTCCGGAGGGGCTCCTTCAGCCCAAGCGCTAATATCACTCAGCACCTCACCATCACTCTTGGCCCTCGGCCACACTCGGTGGAACCACTCGAAAATCCCCTCGGGTGAAGTAATAGAAGGGGTACTCGACCTGAAAACATCATTTTTAAATCAGGTTGAGTTTCAAATAATTAGTATGCACAATGATGCTGAGTATAATCATCAACATGTAGTGAGGAAATTAGCAGTAAAACGCCCTCAAAGGGGTCTAAACAGATTGGCAAAAGGCCCCAAACACGGCTTAAAGGCCAAATATTTCACAAATCTTTAGAACATAATTTAACATAAGATCTTGAGTAAATATGCAACTCATTAGTTGCCGCAGAGAGGACCTAGTCCAATCCAAAAATCAGTACGCGCCACATATTCTTCATCCGACATGTGCGAAAATAATGCAGTCCGAGGTTTCATACCCTCAGGACAAGATTTAAGACCATTACTTACCTCCACCGGGCCACAACACTAGTCCGCTATGATTTTTCCCCTAAAATTGGCTCCCGATTTCTCCGAATCTAGCCAAGATCAGTTCAACATCATTAATATATACTCTAGGACCACAACCCAATCGAAAATTGTCAATTTACACAAGAATCTCGAAATTCGGCCAAACCCGAGCCACGGGCTCACGTCTCAGAATCCGATAAAAATTACATCACCAGAACTCTTATCCTCCCACGAGTTTGTACATACCAAGAACACTAAAATCGGACCACAATTGCCCACTCAAATCCTCAAAAAAAAAAAANCATAGAAACGTGTTATGAAGTTGAAATTCTTGCCTCCAGATGATTTCCCTTGATTCCCCTTCAATTCTCTTTCAAAAGCTCTCAAGTCCGCATGCAACAATGGAGAAAATAACAACCAAATTCGCACTTCCGGCCTTTTAAACATTCTGCCCAGCTAAAATAATTCCTTCACTCCTATCGCAAACTTTGGCACGCGATCGCGAAGAACAAACTCAACTCAACCACGCGCCCCTTTAACTCTACGCGATCGCAAACAAGACCACGCGATCGCACTGACCAAACACTCATACTCACGCGATCACAAACCATTCCACGCGATCGCGATTAAAAAAAATCCTACCTCACCAATTATCCTACGCGATCGCAAACATCCTCTCGCGATCGCGTAGAAGGAAACCAGAACCTTACACCAGCAGCAATCTGCCCAGAATTCAAGCAAAAAGTTGGTCCGTTAACCATCCGAAACACACACGAGGCCCTCGGGACCTCAACCAAACATACCAACATAACCATAACTTAATTCAAACTTAGTCGAGCCTTCGAAACACCAAAAACAACGCGAAAATACCAAAATTACATCAAATTCAAGCCTATGAACTTTGGAACTTCCAAATTTCGCCAACTACGCCGAAACCAACCAAAACACCTCCGATTTACCTGAAATTTTGCAGATACATCCAAAATGACATGAAAAACCTGCTCCAACTTCCAGAATTCCATTCTGACCTCGATAGCCTATTTTCCACCGCCGACCGGAAGTCGCCAAAAACCAACTCTCGACAATTCAAGCCTAATTTTACACCGGACATCACAAAAATATTCTGAACACACTCCTAAGTCCCAAATCACCCAACGAAGCTATCCGAGCCATAAAGTCCGCATTCTGAGGTTGTTCACCAATAAGTCAACTCTCAAAAGACTTTCTCAACTATTAGGCTACCTTGAGAGACTAATTTCCTCAATGCTCACCATGAACACTCTGAACTTGAACCAACCGACCCAACACACACAAAGGAAGCTAAACCACATAAAATGAAGCAGAAACGGGGGAAACGGGGCTAATATCATGGAACAACTGGACGGGTCCTTACAATCTTTAAATGAAATAATATTCCGAAACAAAATTCATTATGTTATCAAAAATAAATTGGAAAACAAATGTACTGCAAATTGGACAACCATGACTCTATTCTGACTGTGTCTATGGAGCCTCTTAGAAATACTGAATGATAAGACAAAATTATGGAATCAACGAACTCCATGAACTTATGTGGATCTCACCAAGTCTACTGATAATGGGAGGAGAATATCCTAGTTTGTAGCTTGAATACCCACAAAATATGTACCTACATTAACATAGGTCAATGTAGGTTCCCATGAAGAGAACGCCTGTACACCACACTGATACTCAGTAAGTAAAGCAATCCTGCCACTAAAGCTGGAACGAGATACTAAAAGGAGTATGTATGCATGGTAAAAGAAAATTCTAAAAGCTTCTGATGAAGAGTTGTAACAAACAACTCAAATATCTATTGTAATGCTCTTCTTGATGTCATTCATGAAAATTCTCTTTCTTTTCTTTTCTCATCTTTTCTAGGAAAAATATAAAACTCAAATAGGTAAATATATATATATATATATATATATATATATATATATATATATATATATATATGTGTGTGT
>MDKI01062910.1:0-19626 GCA_005239505.1 Nicotiana paniculata | reverse complement strand
TACCAGTGCACCGTTCCGGAGTCAGTAGAGTAGCAGATCCTTGGGAGACTTTGAGGTATTTCTACAGCGTCCGCAGAGCTTCTGAGTCCCCCTCCAATCTTAGTATAGTCATAGTTCATATATGAGACTACACTTTCGTTTCCGGTTTTGTATATTAAACATAGAGTTTAGCTTGTGATGTTGGTGACATTCCAGGTTTTGGGAAGTAAAACAACTGTATATGCTGAGCAGCTACGTTATATCTAGTTGATATCCTTTCTATCTTAATTTTTATTGATTCTGTTGTTTTTCGCAAATTTCTAAGCTTACCTAGGCATAGAGACTAGTTGTCGTCACGAAACCTTTCGGAGGGTAAATCGGGTCGTGAAAAGTTGGTATCAGAGCGTCTAGGTTCATAGGAGTCATAACATCACAAACCGATTTATTAGAGTCTCGCGGATCGGTGCGGAGACGTCCGTATCTATCTTCGGGAGGCAATGTAACTGCTAAGAACAATCAAATTCTTTGGAATGCCTTATCGTTCTAGTTACCGTTGTCAAATTCTTAAACTCTATTCTATTCTTGCTTGGAAATAGTTCGTACTCGTACTGGACGCACTGATGACCAGGCACCCGAGCCCCCAGTCAGAGCCACCAGAGGCAGGGGCGAGCACGTAGTGCGTCCTGAGCACCGGCTAGAGAATAGGCAGAGGAGCCCCCATTAGCTACAGTTGGAGGGGCACAGGAGGTCCCTACTGTCACTCCAGACCTCCAGGAGACCTTGGCCCATTCATGAGTGCGTTCAGTACTCTGTCTCAGGTGGGACTACTTCCGATAGCCCCAGCTACATCCCAGGCTGGGGGAGGGACACAAACTCCCACAGCCCGTACTCCTGAGTAGAGGGTTCATATAGGGTAGGTTCCAAAGTATATCCCCATGCCTCCTGCAGCCCCAGTTCAACCGGAGGCCAGAGCAGCTATATCTGAATCTGAGCAGCTCCGTCTTGAGAGGTACAAGAAGTACCACCCACCTGATTTTAGCAGATTGGCTTCAGATGACGCTCTGGGTTTTCTTGAAGAGTGTCATCGTATCCTTCGCACCATGGGTATTCTCTACTTTCCAGTTGAGAGGAGCAGCTTATCAGTGGTGGCGTGCATTTGAGCTTAGTAGTCCGGACGAGGAAGCCTCACTTACTTGGGCTCAATTTTTAGAGATATTTTTTTTCTCAAGTTTGTCCCTCAGAGTCTCAAGGATGCTTGGCGTGTAGAGTTTGAGTAGCTACGCCAGGGTACCATGACCGTGTCAGAGTATGCAGTTGGCACGACATGCACCAGCTTTGATTTCTACGGTCAGACAGAGAGTCCACCGTTTTATTGAGGGGCTCCATCTCAGCATTCGTACTAGCATGGCCAGAGAGCTGGAGACAGATATTACTTACCATCAGGCCGTGAGCATTGCTTGGAGGATTGAGAGTATGTTGGCCCGGGACAGAGAGGAGAGGGAGGCCAGGAGCTCTCGAGAGACGGCTCATTTTTCAGGAGTTCGTACACCTGCAGCACGCCATAGTAGGGGTTTTGTGAGCCACCTCATTCATGCAGCTCTTCCAGCAACCAGTGGTATTCCAGCTCCTCCTAGACCTCAGGAGCCTTATTATGCACCACCGGTATCTTAGGTGCCTCCAGCTCGAGGTGTTATCACTGGCCAGTTCAGAGTCAGCAGCAGTCATTGCGTCCTTAGAGGGGTGGTTTTGAATGTGTTGACCCTCGGCATATGATCAGGGATTGTTCCAAAGCGGGGAGGGGCGCACCACCTCAGACTTATCTGGGTGCACCCCCTCAAAATTATTAGGCTCCACACCTTCTTCCAAGTCCTCCAGCTATTCCTCCAGCCCCAACTGCTACCCCACCACCTCAGAAAGCTCGAGGTGGAGGTCGGGGAGGTCGTGGTCGCTCTAGAGGGGGAGGCCAGGCTAGGTACTATGCTCTTCCGGCCCGGTCCGAGGCCATTGCTTTAGATTCAGTCGTTATAGGTATTGTTCCCGTTTTTCATAGGGATGCATCGATATTATTTGACCCAGGCTCTACATATTCATATGTGTCTTTCTATTTGCTTCACATCTGGGGATAGCCCGGGACTCTTTGAGTTCCCATGTTTATGTTTCTACTCTGGTGGAAGATTATCTTGTTGTGGACCGCGTATATCAGTCATGTTTGATTACTATCAGTGGTTTTGAGACCAGAGCTGATTTGCTACTACTCAGTATGGTAGATTTCGATGTTATATTGGGTATGGACTAGTTGTCTCCCTACTATTATATTCTTGATTGTCACTCCAAGACCCCGTGACGCTGGCTATTCCCGGATCTCCGAGGTTAGAGTGGAGAGGTTCCTTGGAGTATACTCCCCGCCGAGTCATTTCTTTTCTTAAGGCTCAGCGGATGGTTGGGAATGGGTGTGATGCATATTTGGATTATGTGAGAGATGTTAGTACTGAGACCCCTACAGTGGAGTCACTTCCAGTTGTAAGAGACTATTCTGATGTATTTCCAGTTGATCTTCCGGGCACTCAGCCCATTTCCATTCCTCTTTATCGCGTGGCTCCTCCTGAGTTGAAGTAGTTGAAGGAGCAGTTACAGGAGTTGCTTGAGAAGGGATTCATCAGGTCCAGTGTATCACCTTGGGGCGCTTCAGTATCATTTGTGAAGAAAAATGATGGCTCGATGCATATGTGTATTGACTACCGGCAGCTGAATAAGGTGACAGTGAAGAACAGGTACCCATTACCTCACACTGATGATCTATTTGACCAGTTACAGGGTGCCAGAGTGTTCTCCAAGATTGATCTATGTTCGGGTTATCATCAGCTGAAGATTCGGGAATCGGATATCCCTAAGACTGCCTTCAGGACCAGATATGGCCATTATGAGTTCCTTTTTATGTGATTCGGGCTGACCAACGCCCCACCAGCTTTCATGCACCTGATGCACATCATATTTCGGCCTTATCTTGATACTTTCGTCATTTTGTTCATTGATGACATTCGGGTATATTCTAGGTCCCAGGAGGACCATGAGCAACACTTGAGGATCGTGCTTCAGACATTGAGGGAGAAGAAGTTGTATGCCAAGTTTTCTAAGTGTGAATTTTGGCTTGATTCTATGGAATTATTAGGCCACGTGGTGTATTCGGATGGGATCAAAGTATATCCGAAGAAGGTGGATGCGGTTCAGAGTTGGCCCAGACCGTCCCCAACTAGTGAGATCCGCAGTTTCCTCGGTTTGACTGCGCCGTTTGTGGAGGGATTTTCATCCATTTCAGTGCCTATGACTAGACTAACCCAGAAGGGTGCACCTTTTATATGGACTGAGGAGTGTGAGGAGAGCTTTCAGAAGCTCAAGACAGCCCTGACTACAGCTCTTGTGTTGGTTTTGCCTACCGGTTTCGGATCATATACAGTTTATTATGATGCTTCGAGGATCGGCTCTGGAACGGTGTTGATGTAGGATGGTAGGGTGATTACCTACGCGTCCAGGAAGTTGAAGGTCCATGAGAAGAACTACCATGTTCATGATCTCGAGTTAGCAGCGATTGTTCACGCCCTGAAGATATGGTGTCATTATCTATATGGTGTTTCCTGCGAGATATTGACGGATCACCGGAGTTTGCAGCACATATTCAGGCAGAAGGATCTAAATTTGCGCCAACGTAGGTGGTTAGAGTTGCTAAAGGACTATGATATCACTATATTATACCACCCGGTGAAGGCCAATGTGCTGGCCGACGCCTTGAGTCGCCGGGCGGAGAGTTTGGGTAGTTTGGCATACCTTCATGCAACTGAGAGGCCTCTAGCCTTAGATGTTTAGTCCTTAGTCAGTCAGTTCGTGAGATTGGATCTTTCTGATCCTTGCCGGGTTTTATTTTGTGTGGTTTCTCGATCTTCCTTCCATGACCGTATCAGAGAGCGCCAGTATTATGATCCCTACCTTTTGGTTCTTCAAGATAGAGTCTGGCGGGGTGATGCCAGAGATGCGACTATAGGAGAGGATGGGGTGATGATGATGCAGGGCCGTATTTGTGTGCCCAACGTAGATTGGCTACGGGAGTTGATTCTTGAGGAGGCCCTTAGTTCGCGATATTCCATCCATCTGGGTACCACGACGATGTACCAGGATCTGAGACAACACTATTGGTGGCGAAGAATGAAGGAGGATATAGCAGAGTTTGTAGCCAAGTGTCTCAACTGTCAGCAGGTCAAATGTGAGCATCAGAGACCGATAGGGTTACTTCATCAGATTGATCTTCCATAGTGGAAGTGGGAGCGAATCACCATGGACTTTGTGGTTGGACTTCCTCGGACTTTGAGGAAGCATGATGTTATTTGGGTGATTGTGGATTGGCTGACCAAATCAGCCCATTTCATTCCGGTACTGACTACATATTCATCGAAGAGGTTGGCTGAGATTTATATCAGAGAGATTGTTTGCCTCCACGGTATTCCGGTATCTATCATTTCAGACAAGGGTACACAGTTCACTTTATGGTTCTGGAGATCCGTTCAGCAGGAGTTAGGCACCAGGGTAGAGTTGAGCAATACTTTTCACCCTCAGACGGACGGTCAGTCCGAGCGCACGATTCAGATCCTCAAAGATATGCTCTGTGCCTGTATGATGGATTTTGGAGGGTCATGGGATCGATTCTTGCCTCTGGAAGTGTTTGCTTACAACACCAGTTTCCAGTCCAGCATTCAGATGGTACCATATGAGGCATTTTATGGTAGGCGGTGCAGGTCTCCCGTGGGATGGTTTGAGTTGGGTGAGTCCTGATTATTGGTTACAGACTTGGTTCAGGATGCCCTGGATAAGGTGAAGGTGATTCAGGAGAGACTTCGCACAGCTCAGTCCAGGCAGAAGAGCTATGTGGATCGGAAGGTTCGGGACTTGGCATTTATGGCTAGTGATTGGGTTTTGATTCGGGTATCACCTATGAAGGGCGTCATGAGGTTCGGGAAGAAAGTCAAGCTGAGTCCGAGATTTATTGGCCCTTCTGAGGTGTTGCGACGTGTTGGGGAGGTTGCTTATCAGCTAGCCCTGCCTCCCAGCCTAGCAGGGGTTCATCCGGTGTTCCATGTCTCCATTCTCCGGAAGTATCACGGTGACCCGACTCATGTCTTGGATTTCAGCTCAGTCCAATTGGACAAGGATCTATCATATGTTGAGGAACCTGTGGCTATATTGGACAGGCAGGTCAGAAATCTCAGGTCAAAGGATATTGCGTCAGTAAAGGTTCAGTAGAGGGGTCAGCCAGTCGAGGAGGCGACTTAGGAGACCGAGCAGGATATGCGGAGTCAGTACCCCCATCTTTTCCCAACTTCAGGTATGTTTCTATGCTCGTTCGAGGACGAACGATTTTCTTAAGAGGGGGAGGATGTAACGACCCGACCGGTCATTTTAAGAATTAACGCCTTGATTCCCTATTTACCATTTCTCCCATGTATATTTATGTTATTGGAACCTGTCGGTGCGTTGAGTGATGAAATCTAGGGTGATTTTGGACACATAGTCCATAAATGTGGATCTTAGCTTTAGAATTCCGGTCGTAGCTAGAGTTGTGTGAAGAAGGATCCGGAATGGGATTTCTTCGATTCCGTTAGCTCCTTTGGATTATTTTGGGGTTAGGAGCATACTCGGAATGTGTTTTCGAGGTCGGTTGTGGATTTAGGCTTGAATTGGCGAAAGTTGGAATTCCGGCGAATTCGGCCGATAGGTGAGATTTTGATATCGGACTCGGAATGGACTTCCAGAAGCGACAACAGGTCTGTAATGTCGTTTATGACCTGTGCGCAAAATTTGGGTCATTTGGATGAGTTTATACGTGTTTCGACGTCGGATGTGAATTCTAGAATTTTTCCTAAATCCATAGGCTTGAATCTATGCATAATCAATGTTTTTGGTATCATGAGACGTGTTTTAAAGGCTCAACCTAGTTCGAATAAGGTATTAGGGTCGGTTGGTGGTTTTGGTTGAGGTCACGGGGGCCTCGGGGTTGTTTCAGATACTTAACAAGAGAATTTGGAACTTATCAAATTGCTCAACCAGACTTCCTTCTGGTGTTTCGCACCTGCAAAGGTTTTCCCGCAGGTGCGGACACGCAGGCGTGTTAGGTCAGGTCGCAGGTGAGATGGTGAGGGGGTTGACCAGTGGTCGCAGGTGCGACCTGGGTTCTGTAGGTGCAGAACCGCAAGCGCGACCAAACGACCGCAAGTGCGGCCCCAGGGGACTTAAGTGAATTCCACACCTGCGATGCTTTTTCCACAGGTGCGGTGGATGGGACCACAGGTGCCTGATCCCTGTGTGTTTTTTCCAAAAATACGAGGGTTAAATTTCGTAATTCTAAAATTGTTTGAGAGCTAGGGAATTGGAGATTTTCAGTGGATTTTGAACAGAAGTATCATAGATAACGTTTTCTAATCCTAATTCATTTTTAGACCATTAATCCCCGTTGTTTTCTTTAGTTTAATTAACAAAAATGAGGGGAAAACCATCGGAACTTGATGAAACTTCCCCAAACCGAAATTCTGAGACTTTAGGGGGTTTTGGCATCGGATTTCGATGATTCTGGTCGAGCGAGTTCGTGAGTGAATGGGTGTTCGGAAAATATAACTTTTACCCGATTCCGAGACATGGGCTCGAGGGGCGTTTTGGTCAAAATTCCTAATTTCGCGTATTAGCTTCGAATTAATTAGTTATTTTGATTTCTTGAAATGATATTTACATTGTGCAATCGAATTGAATAGATTTGGGACTCCCGGAGTTGGATACTCGTGGCAAGAGCGTGATTATTAGTTGATTAGCACAATCGAGGTAAGTGGAAGCTTAACTCTGAGTTGAGGAAATTCCCTTAGGCATTTATAACTGATTTTTTTTTTACATGAAAACCCCGTGTACTTGAGGTGACGAGTACGTGCACGTGATATTTCTCACTAATTCCATTGGTTTTTTCTATGACATACTTCATCTTAAATTCCTATTATTTATGTTATTGGTTTAACTGAGTAGCGAATTAAGGTTTTATCAAGTCCAACGATTTTACCTGATTTTTCACTCGTTACTATTATTTGAAACTGGGTTGAGTACCTTCCTCTATATTTTCCAACTGTTTTTTCCAAACTTTTGAATTACGCTATATTTGATCTACATCTCGCATTACATATTTACATTGGGACTGCGGGCTATGACCTGAGACTTTCCCTTGCATCGCATCGCATATTTACATTGGGACTGCGGGCTATGACCTGAGACTTTCCCTTGCATTGTATGGTATATTTACATTAGGGCTCCGGGCTTAGACCTGAGACTTTCCCTTGCATCGCATCGCATATTTACATTGGGACTGCAGGCTATGACCTAAGACTTTCCCTTGCATTGCATTGCATACTTACATTGGGACTGCGGGCCGAGCCTGAGACTTTCCATTGCATTGCATATTTAAACTGCGGGCTGAGACCTGAGACTTTCCCTTATATTGCGTGGCACGACCATCTACTGATTTATACACTGTGCGCAACTGAGATTTATTACTTCATTCTTTCCGGTTCACTTTACTTCCCATTAATGTTATTGTTTTACTTAACTATTAATTATATCTGTTTATTTTTGCAAACTCAATAGAGTCGTAACCTGACCTCGTCACTACTTGACTGGGGTTAGGCTTGGCACTTACTAGGTACCGAATGTGGAGTACTCACGCCCTTCTGCGCATGTTTTTCTCATGTGCAGATCCAGGTACCAGCGCACCGTTCCGGAGTCAGTAGAGTAGCAGATCCTTGGGAGACTTTGAGGTATTTCTATAGTGTCCGCAGAGCTTCTGAGTCCCCCTCCAATCTTAGTATAGTCATAGTTCATATATGGGACTACACTTTTATTTCCAGTTTTGTATATTGAACCATAGAGTTTAGCTTGTGATGTTGGTGACATTCCGGGTTTTGAAAAGTAAAACAATTGTCTATGCTGAGCAGCTACGTTATATCTAGTTGATATCCTTTCTGTCTTTATTTTTATTGATTTTGTTGTTTTCCGCAAATTTTTAGGCTTACCTAGTCATAGAGACTATGTGCCGTCACGATACCTTTCGGAGAGTAAATCGGTCGTGACAAGTTAGTATCAGAGCATCTAGGTTCATAGGAGTCACAAAATTACAAGCCGGTTTATTAGAGTCTCGCGGATCGGTGCGGAGACGTCCGTATCTATCTTCGGGAGGTTATGTAACTATTAAAAACAATCAAATTCTTTGGAATTCCTTACCGTGCTAGTTATTGTCGTCAAATTCTTAAAATCTATTATATTATTGCTTGTAGATGGTTCGTACCCATACCGGACGTACTGATGACCAAGCACCCGAGCCCCCAGTCAGAGCCACCAGAGGCAGGGGCAGGGGGCGAGCACGCGGTGCAGCCCGAGCACCGGCTAGAGAAGAGGCAGAGGATCCCCCAGCAACTACAGTTAGAGGGGCACAAGAGGTCCCTAATGTCACTCCAAACCTCCAGGAGACCTTGGCCCATTCATGAGTGCTATCAGTACTCTGTCTCAGGTGGGACTACTTCCGATAGCCCCAACTACATGGGGGAGGGATACAGACTCCCGCAGCCCGTTCTCCTGAGCAGATGGTTCATATAGGGCAGGTTCCAGAGTATATCCCCATGCCTCCTACAACCCCTGTTCAGCCAGAGGCCAGAGTAGTTGTATCTGAGTCTGAGCAGCTCCATCTTGAGAGGTACAAGAAGTACCACCCACCTGATTTTAGCGAATTGGCTTCAGATGACGCTCTGGGTTTTCTTGAAGAGTGTCATCGTATCCTTCGCACCATGGGTATTGTGGAGATGAATGAGGTCTCTTTCACCACTTTCCAGTTGAGAGGAGCAGCTTATCAGTGGTGGCGTGCATTTGAGCTTAGTAGTCCGGACGAGGAAGCCTCACTTACTTGGGCTCAGTTTTTAGAGATATTTTGGCTCAAGTTTGTCCCTCAGAGTCTCAGGGATGCTTGGCGTGTAGAGTTTGAGTAGCTACGCCAGGGTACCATGACCGTGTCAGAGTATGCAGTTGGCACGACATGCACCAGCTTTGATTTCTACGGTCAGACAGAGAGTCCACCGTTTTATTGAGGGGCTCCATCCCAGCATTCGTACTAGCATGGCCAGAGAGCTGGAGACAGATATTACTTACCATCAGGCCGTGAGCATTGCTAGGAGGATTGAGAGTATGTTGGCCCGTGATAGAGAGGAGAGGGAGGCCAAGAGGTTTCGAGAGACGGGTCATTTTTCAGGAGTTCGTACACCTGCAGCACGCCATGGTAGGGGTTTTGTAAGTCGCCACATTCATTCAGATCTTCCAGCAGCCCGCGATATTCCAGCTCCTCCTAGACCTCAAGAGCCTTATTATGAACCACCGGTATCTCAGGTGCCTCCAGCTCGCGGTGCTATCACTGGCCAGTCCAGCAGGCCAATTTAGAGTCAGCAGCAGCCATTGCGTCCTTAGAGGGGTTGTTTTTGGTGTGGTGACCCTCGGCATATGATCTGGGATTGCCCTAGAGCGGGGAGGGGTGCACCATCTCAGACTTATCAGGGTGCACCCCCTCAGATTTATCAGGCTCCACGCCTTCCTCCAGCCCCAGTTGCTACCCCACCACCTCAGACAGCTCGAGGTGGAGGTCGGGGAGGTCGAGGTCGCCCTAGAGGGGGAGGCCAGGCCAGGTACTATGCTCTTCCGGCCCGGTCCGAGGCCATTACTTCAGATTCAGTCATTACAGGTATTGTTACCGTTTGTCATAAGGATGCATCGGTATTATCTGACCCAGGCTCTACATATTCATATGTGTCTTTCTATTTTGCTTCACATCTGGGGATAGCCCGGGACTCTTTGAGTTCCCCTGTTTATGTTTCTACTCCGGTGGGAGATTCTCTTATTGTGGACCGCGTATATCGGTCATGCTTGATTACTATCAGTGGTTTTGAGACCAGAGCTGATTTGCTACTATCAATATGGTAGATTTCGATGTTATATTGGGTATGGACTGGTTGTCTCCCTATTATGCTATTCTTGATTGTCACGCCAAGACTGTGATGCTGGCTATTCCAGGATCTCCGAGGTTAGAGTGGAGAGGTTCCTTGGAGTATACTCCCCGCCGAGTCGTTTCTTTTCTTAAAGCTCAGCGGATGGTTGGGAAGGGGTGTGATGCATATTTAGCTTATGTGAGAGATGTTAGTTCTGAGACCCCTACGGTGGAGTTAGTTCCAGTTGTCAAAGACTATTCTGATGTATTTGCAGCTGATCTTCCGGGTATGCCACCTGATAGAGACATTGATTTCGGTATTGACTTGTTGCCGGGCACTCAGCCCATTTCCATTCCTCCTTATCGCATGGCTCCTCCTGAGTTGAAGGAGTTGAAGGAGCAGTTACAGGAGTTTCTTGAGAAGGGATTCATCAAGACCAGTGTATCACCTTGGGGCACTCCGGTATTATTTGTGAAGAAAAAGGATGGCTCGATGCGTTTGTGTATTGACTACCGGCATGTGAATAAGGTGATAGTGAAGAACAGGTACCCATTGCCTCGCATATATGATCTATGTAGCCAGTTACAGGGTGCTAGAGTGTTCTCCAACATTGATCTATGTTCGGGTTATCATCTGCTGAAGGTTCGAGAACCGGATATCCCGAAGACTGCCTTCAAGACCAGATATGGCCACTATGAGTTCCTTGTTATGTCATTCGGGCTGACCAACGCCCCAGCAGCTTTCATCCACCTGATGCACAACATATTTCAGCCTTATCTTGATACTTTCGTCATTGTGTTCATTGATGACATTCTGGTATATTTTAGGTCCCAGGAGAACCATGAGCAGCACTTGAGGACCATGCTTCAGACATTGAGGGAGAAGAAGTTGTATGCCAAGTTTTCTAAGTGTGAATTTTGGCTTGATTCTGTGGCATTCTTAGGCCACGTGGTGTCTTCGGATGGGATCAAAGTAGATCCGAAGAAGGTAGAGGCGGTTCAGAGTTGGCCCAGACCGTCCTCAACTACTGAGATCTGCAGTTTCCTCGGTTTGGCTGGGTATTATCGCCGTTTTGTGGAGGGATTTTCATCCATTTCAGCGCCTATGACCAGACTGACCCGGAAGGGTGCACCGGCCAGAGAAGAGGGAGAGGAGCCCCTAACAGCTACAGTTGGATGGGCACAGGAGGTCCCTACTATCACTCCAGACCTCCAGGAGACCTTGGCCCATTCATGAGTGCTTTCAGTACTCTGTCTCAGGTGGGACTACTTCCGATAGCCCCAGCTACATCCCAGGCTGGGGGAGGAACACAGACTCCCGCAGCCTGTACTCCTGAGCAGAGGGTTCATATAGGGCAGGTTGCAAAGTATATCCCCATGCCTCCTGCATCCCCAGTTCAGCCGGAGGCCAGAGTAGTTGTATCTGAGTCTGAGCAGCTCCGTCTTGAGAGGTACAAGAAGTACCACCCACCTGATTTTAGCAGATTGGCTTCAGATGACGCTCTCGGTTTTCTTGAAGAGTGTCGTTGTATCCTTCGCGCCATGGGTATTGTGGAGACGAGTGGGTCCCTTTCACTACTTTCCAGCTGAGAGGAGCAGCTTATCAGTGGTGGCGTGCATTTGAGCTTAGTATTCCGGACGAGGCAGCCTCACTTACTTGGGCTCAGTTTTCAGAGATATTTTTGCTCGAGTTTGTCCCTCAGAGTCTCAGGGAGTCTTGGCGTGCAGAGTTTGAGCATCTAAGCCAGGGTACCATGACCGTGTCAAAGTATGCAGTCTGTTTCAGTGACTTGGCACGACATGCACCAGCTTTGGTTTCTACGGTCAGAGAGAGAGTTCGCCATTTTATTGAGGGGCTCCATCCCAGCATTCGTACTAGCTTGGCTAGAGAGCTGGAGATAGATATTACTTACCAGCAGGCCGTGAGTATTGCTAGGAGGATTGAGAGTATGTTGGCTCGGGACATGGAGGATAGGGAGGCCAAGAGGTCTCTAGAGACGGGTCATTTTTCAGGAGTTCGTACACCTGCAACACGCCATGGTAGGGGTTTTGTGAGCCGCCCCATTCATTTAGCTCTTCTAGCAGCCAGCGGTATTCCAGCTCCTCCTAGACCTCATGAGCCTTATTATGCACCATCGATATCTCAGGTTCCTCCAGCTCGAGGTGCTATCACTGGCCAGTCCAGCATGCCAGCTCAGAGTCAGCAGCAACCATTGCGTCCTCAGAAGGGTTGTTTTGGGTGTGGTGACCCTCGGTATATGATTAGGGATTGCCCCCGAGCGGGGAGGGGCGCACCACCTCAGAATTATCAAGGTGCACCCCCTCAGATTTATCAGGCTCCACGCCTTCCTCCAGGTCCTCCAGCCCCAGTTGCTACCCCACCTCCTCAGATAGCTCTAGGTGGAGGTCGGGGAGGTCTAGGTCGCCCTAGAAGGGGAGACCAGGCCAGGTACTATGCTCTTCCGGCCCGGTCCGAGGACATTGCTTCAGATTCAGTCATTATAGGTATTGTTCCCGTTTGTCATAGGGATGCATCAGTATTATTTGACCCAGGCTCTGCATATTCGTATGTGTCTTTCTATTTTGCTTCACATCTGGAGATAGCCCAGGACTATTTGAGTTCCCCTGTTTATGTTTCTACTCCGGTGGGAGATTCTCTTATTGTGGACCGCGTGTATCGGTCATGTTTGATTACTATCAGTGGTTTTGAGACCAGAGTTGATTTGCTACTACTCAGTATGGTAGATTTCGATGTTATATTGGGTATGGATTGGTTGTCTCCCTATTATGCTATTCTTGATTGTCACGCCAAGAACGTGACGCTAGCTATGCCAGGATTTCCGAGGTTAGAGTGGAGAGGTTCGTTGGAGTACACTACCCGCTGAGTCATTTCTTTTCTTAAGGCTCAGCGGATGGTTGGGAAGGGGTGTGATGCATATTTGGCTTATATGAGAGATGTTATTTTTCATTCATTTTCTATCAAATATTTTTTTATATATATACAATGAGAGAAAAGACTACTAACTCTAAAGACATAAACCTGACTGGAATAAACAAACTTTGATAATATAAAAGACTCCAAATATAAAAATAAACAATGCGACAAATGAAAATGAAACAAAAACTAATTGTCTACACTAAGAATTTAATCTTTAATGGTCTTCTTGTTTAAGTTGATATCATCAATGGTCTGCATCTCTTGGCCTCGACTCTCCTCCCAAAGTCGCGTACAAATTTTGAAACACCGCTGCCAACTCTGGGATGAGGGCACGCCTGTTGGCCAACTTCCTCATTGTTTAGATGGCGATGATCATCATGAATATATGTTGCTTTTTCTGCCAATCGAAGTACCTGCACTCTGGCTTGCCCCATATTCACATGACAATTCTGCAACCACATCTGGGTAGTGTTGAGGGTGTGCCCCATCTGAGCCTCACGTCCCTCATATTCTTCAATGCAATGGTTTAAGACACCTCTCTCAATCATCCACTGACACCGCTCTGCTTCAAAATATGTGTGTTGATGACCCCTCTTCTGCCTTTTTATTTCTTCTAATTGTGCATGAAGCTGACCCTTTGAGCGTATCCAGTGGGCCCTTTCTCTTTCAAATTGCTCTTTCTGCTGATCAAACTCCAGTTGTTGTTGGTGCACATATTTTTCGATGATACTCAAGTCTTCTTGCAACTTATGTATTCCAGCATTTTTATTCGCCTCAACTCTTCTGACTAAACCAATCGTGTTTGCCAGTTCTTCTTCCAAGTGGGCTGCCTCATTGTTAGCATGCTTTAGATCTTTATCCATGACCCCTTAGGCAGATTGATAATTTTTCTAAAGATTTAAACAAATCTGAGCGACTCTGGCTTGCTGCTAGGCTTGTTGTTTGGCTATGGTCATCTAAGCGCGCTCCAATTCCTCTTTCAGCCTTTCTATAGTTCTTTGATCATTTCTCTTCATGTTCGACCCCTCAGGCCTATCTCTAAACGACGAAGGATCATGAAACCAAATAATATATTTAGGGATCACCTCTCCACGATCTCGGTCTTCTACCATCTCATTCAACTCCGAGACTTTACTTGCATACCAAATTTTCATAATTTCTTCTTCCTCATGAGGTTGATCTTTGCCAAAATCATAACAGAACTTGATCATATCTCGGGTTGGTGGAACCTCTTGTAGTCGTGCAAACTTGCGCGTTACCCGAAGTGAAGCATAGGGATGAACACCATCCAATCCTATGAGTACCAAATAAGAATGGTATGCAGACTCACAAATGACCTATTTAGAGGAAAACCAATCGTAGTTCCAAGTGATCCGTTTGGCGGACAAAGTACGAAGTAGTTCTTTCGAGGCATCAATCCCTTCTGGTAAGTCACATTCGTCAATTATTTTCTCGTGATCATAAGTATGATTGGGCCATAACTCCCTAAAATCAGTGATCGTAGGATTACGATAAAAATGCTCCAAAAACCATATATGCAGCAAAATGTTGCAGCCATCAAAGTTTCGCGCACCCAATTTACATCTAGTTAAAGAACGAAAAATGCCAGAAAGAATCATATGGGCCAAATTATAATCATCCCCTTCTGAAGTCAAAGCCTCAACTACACCTACCAAGCGGATGTCAATGCGCCCTTCCCTTTCTGGGAAAACTACACGCCCCAAAAAAGCAACCATAAATGCAAACCTTCTGTGAACCTTCCATCTTTCCATATTTTCCTTTGATTTTAGTGTTCTCACATTCCTTTCAAAATTGCATTCTAGGCCATACAAGTGAAACAGAAATCCCAACTTAACTCACTTGCCTCCTAAACCTTCATATTGTCCGTAATTTATGTTCAAGAGCTTTAGAAACTTACCCTCGTTCACATTTTTGGGTATTATGGGCTTTCGGCGGCGAAGATTGCGCGCCCCACCCCTGGAAATGGGCGATTTCCTCCAAGGTCGGAGTCATTTCACAATCGATAAAACGAAACACATTGCTTTATGGATCCTAGTGCGGAATCAAAGCTTCAATCACATCCCTCCTAGGATTGATCGTCAACATGTGAACCAAATGTCCCAAGTACTTCTTTATCTGTTTTCACTCATATTCCTTAAAGTTTCTCCACCAATCCCACAACAACTGTGGTATTTGATCGACAATTAGAAAATCTGGTATCCCTTTTGATCTGAGCCTCTTTTCAGACTTACCTCTTTCTCCACTCATGGTGTACATGTTTACCACACGGGGTTAGGTTTTAATCAAATATATTATTGACACAAAAAATCCGATTTCTCAGGTTTTGACTCTAAAAAAAATAAAGCCAAATTGTGGGACTAGAAAAAAATACATTAGTAAAATAATCCTGAAATTAAAAAATAAAAAGGGCTCAAAATGACTATTCTTTGTAAAAATAAGTGAACATAAAAAAGACTGGCCTCTCTGGCTAAAACGACCATTTCACATTTTTTAGGAAGGTTTCAAGGTTATTTCGACAAAACGACCAAACGCATGGGCAAAACTGGTCAAAAGAGAAAAAACTAACAAAGTGACTATATCATTATTATTTTTGTTTTTGAGAGAGAAGAAAAAAAAAACAGTTTATAGACACCTTTTTTTTCTTTTTTCCTTTTTAAAAATAATGGGGTTGAACCTGATGAAGGTTGCCTACGTATCTCACATCCGGTGAGAATCAAACCCGCGTAGTTCGATTTAAATAAATAATAAAAAGGAATTTTTTTTTTTTGAAAATTGTGACTTTACACTTCAAATTTTATTTTATTTTATTTTTAAAAAAAGCGGGCACTTTATGAAAACTTGGGGGATATTTTCTCTTTCCCTTTCCTCTGTTCAATCAATCTATCCTAAAGTCGGTCAACATTTGAGTAAAGCCTACCAAATAATATACATGTAGCATAGAAAAATGAACATGCTGGTCTGAAAAATTGGTACTCGTCCTAGACGGGCCAGACCCCTGTGCCGAGTCCCGCTAAGTCCAATGCACATGATGCAAATAAAGTGTAGCCTACTAAGGATATTCATTGCTTGTGGCTTATTTTTTTAAGTTTTCAAATCCTAAAGGAGATGGTATCTAGACCTGGCTTACCCGAGCGGACAACCCGAACCGAGGAGCGTCAAGCGTCACCAGTAGTAGAACAACACCGGCTAACTAACGGCTCTCCCCCCTAAACATGTGTGACTAAATCCTTCACCAGAAGCTGGTAGGCTAACTGACTTTATCTCAAGACATAATTTTTGTGATGTTGGTAGGAAAACACAACATAACTATCTATTAGAGGACTTAGAGGGGTGGAGAGACGATATAATTTATATCATAGTTCAAATAAATATTAAAGGGGTAAATAAGCGACAAATAGCACATTAGGCTCCCAAACGCAATAATATCCAAAACATGATAAAAATCAAACAATAATCAATATACAAAGCTCGAATTCTTATTAATTATCCCAGCAGAGTCGCCAGAGCTGTCACACTTCTTTTATGTTCCCACACAACCCTATTTCACGGTTGCGTTAGAAGAGTTTTTCCAATTGAAGTGACGTTTTGAAAAGGAATATTTATTATTTAGAGTCGCCACTTGGAATTGAGTTTTGGTGTTCCAAGTCACCTTTTATTTGAATCCTCTTTCAAAAGAAAGGTTTGACTCCTAATTTATGGTCTACAAAAATAGAAAACCGAGGTGAAGGCGTAAAGTACCCCTCGAGTCCCGTGGTTCTACCACAGTCGCTTTTATTGACTAATGTAAGGCTTAAAAATAATTTTTTGTTATTCTTGTATTTTATTAATTATGACTTATTTATTAATTGTGTTTACCAAGATGTGGTACGTACACAAGGTATTCTATGAAATTAAATGTTAAACCAAAGTACAGAATGTACACATGGTTAAAACATAATTATTTTTAATTTAAAGGTATCGAGAAGCGGGAATGCGCACATAACTCCTCTATTACTTAAGCATATCAATCCAAGGTTCGAGTATGAACACATGGGCTAATAGTGTATTTAAAATATTAATTATTTTTTGCCTCTTTTATATTCGAGATATATATTTATATATTTTATTATTTGGATTTTTTTTTGGAGTTAATGTACGTTATTTATTTGGCCATGAAAAGAAATAGGATAATTTTGGATTTTATTAGTATTAGGCCAATAGGAAATAAGTTTATTTGACCCCAAGGTATATGCTTTTTTTAAAATAATTATATTTAACCTTATGTATTATCAATATGGAACATAATAAATAATTTGGTAAGCTAAAGGCATTAAACGTTCCTTAAAAGAAATATGAAGGGCTTTGATATCATTAGAGGCAAAGAAATATATATAATAATACATATTTAAAGTTTTAACTAATCTTACTAATTATGTGACTTTCATGTATTATTTTTAAAGCTATACATAAAGAGCCAAAGAAATGTTAAACTTAGATCTTTAAAACAATTAATAGGCTTTCGATATCAAGACTAGACATATTAAATTATTAAGAAAAATACTACCGATATTCTCAAGTTAAAGATAATAACGGAAGGACTTTAAGAACAAAGAACGCTTACTCTCTTTAAATTGGTAGACCATCGGGTATATACCTAAATATAATTTTTTAAGAAAGAATTACAAGAAAATACACAAAACTTCACACCATAACAAAAAATGGCCCATGTTTTTAAGGTTTACTTATTCTAGCCCATATTGTACGCATTTTGAAAGCACTAGCAAATTCAAAATATGTGTTCTTACAACCATTGCTTCTAAAAGCTATGAAATTAAATTTGTGTTCTTACAACATTGCTTTCGCTCTCTTCTTCTCACATCCTCGACATATGCTTCAAGAGGTTGTATATTTTATGCTTCTCCTCTTGTGTCACCTGGTTGCAATGTAAGAAAATTAAAAAGTAGAAGTCCATCATTGAAGACCATTCGAAGCTTTGCTTTCAATTTTTTTTTTTTAGTTTTTTGGACTGGGTGTTGTTCCAATTGATTGAAAATATCAAAAGAAGTTCAAAATTTAAATTTAAAGTGATTTGGAGTAGATTTGAGCAAGATTTGAATTAAATTTCAGAGAAGACGCAAGGAAGAAGACGAAGTCAGTTTTTTGTATAAGTATGTATAATCTTGTATAATAGTGTATATGAGTGTATAAACAAATCTTATACACTATTATACACTTTTATACACATTTATACAAGCGTCTGTAGACGAACTTCTTCCACGATTTTCAGTTGCAATCTTGTTCAAAACCAGTCCAAATCTCTATGAAATGACTTCAAATTTTATATACAACCTCCTTATACTATTTCTAACAAGTTTAAATAACACTCGCTCCAAATTTCTCCCAAAATCAAATTCGGAATTTAAACCCACATGTTTAAGCTTGTTAAAAATCTAATTTTCACTACCCAAATGGATTTTGTTTGTTGAACTAATATTTGAGTCACAATTACTGATTCGAATATTAACTTAAATACTTGAGGAATCCTTTTTAAAAATTAAATAGTAATTTTCAGAACCTATTGGAGTTGGATGTTGAGTTTTAGCCTATTATTTTTGGGCTAGTTGATTGTAAATTGAAATATGAGCTATAAAATTGAAAAACATGAATCCCAATTGTTCTAATGTGAAATTTTCCCAATTTTTAACTTGAAAAAATATTTCTTTAAAGTAAAGTCCCACTGCCTATCCTAAACAACTTAAATAAATAAAGCCAAAATCATGCAGATTTTTATAACCGAAACTATTTTAGCTCATTTAACAAAATACTACTTACTACATTATCACAAGGAAAAACTAAGAGTCAAAATTGACTAAAACAATGGATAGAATAGGCTCTAAAACACATATCAAATTGCATATTCAAACAGTAAGCAAATACTATTAAAATGAATAACAAATAAAGTATAGATGAACCTTTAAAGCTGAAAATTCCTTCAAACGATATAATATCTTTGAACCGGAATCTCGACTATTAACCTCGCCGAAAATAACTCGAATGTTCTTCGTGCCAAGTATTTGAAATGCTAGACCTAGTGATCTATTTCCTTGTAATATGATGTGCTTTTGTAGTTTTCTCTAAGATGTTTCCTTCTAAACAATTTCCAGCACTATCTAAAATTTGTGTAGGTTTGCAGTACTTCCTCCCTTCTTCTTTTTTTATCTTTTTGTTCAGACTTTCCCTTCTTTTCTTTTGCTTTTCGTTCCTTTTTTTTGTTCTCACTTCTGTTTCTTTTCTTCTCTTTTTTATCCTTCAATTTATTCTCCTTCCGTTTTCCTTTTTCTTTCCCAGACTTCCTCTTTCTTCTCTTTTTCTTTTTCTATCAGTTCTTCCTTTTTTTCGTTTTTGTGCTCTTCTTGTTTTCTATATATATTGTGTGTGTATGAGATTAGATTGAGGGGATAGTTGGGATGTGAGGGGTGGATATGTGAGTGTATGTGAAGAGTGTGGAGTTAGGCTAGAAAAGTGGGGACAATGAGATTAGTAAAATAAAAATATAAAACAAAAAATCAGATTTTTTTTAAAAAAACTTTAATTATTAAAGATTATTTTTTTAAAGATTAATTAAATTATAAAGATAAGAATATTAACCAAAAATTTCTTATATTAT